>JANJXV010000738.1:400000-410000 GCA_024803745.1 Megascapheus bottae | reverse complement strand
AACCCTTACCCTTACCCTAACCCTAACCATAAACCTAACCCTAACTCTAAACTTAATCCTAACCCTTACGCTTACACTAACCCTAACACTAACCCTAACCCTCACCCTAACCCTATCCTTAAACCTAACCCTAACCCTAACACTAAGCCTAACCCTAACACTTACCCTAACCCTAACCCTAACCTTACACTTACCCTTACCCTAACCCTGACCCTAAACTTAACCCCAACCCTAAACCTAACACTAACCCTAACCCTTACCATAACACTTACCCTAACCCTAACCCTAACCCTAACCCTAACACTTACCCTAACCCGAACACTAACCCTTACCCTAACCCTAACCCTAACCCTAATCCTTACCCTTACCCTAACCCTAAACCTAATCCAACCCCTACCCTAACCCTAACCCTAACCCTAACCATAACCCTAACCCTAACTCTAACACTTAACCTAACCCTAACCCTAACCCTTACCCTAACCCTAACCCTAACTCTAAACCCTAACCCTAACCCTTTACCTAACCCTAACCTTAACCCTAAACCTAACCCTAACCCTAACCTAAATCTAACCTTAACCCTAACCCTAAACCTAACCCTTGCCCTTACTCTAACCCTATCCCTAAACCTATCACTAACCCTACCCCTAACCCTAACCCTAACCCTTACTCTTAACCTAACCCTAACCCTAAACCTAACCCTAACCCTAACCCTGACCCCAAACCCTATCCCTACCCTAACCCTAACCCTTACCCTTATCCTAACCCTAACCCTAACCATAACACTTAGCCTTACCCTAACCCCTAACCTAACCCTAACCCTAACCCTTACCCTAACCCTAACCCTAACCCTAAACCTTACCCTTACCCTAACCCTAAACCTAACCCTAACCCTAACCCTAACCCTTTCCTTACCCTAACCCTAAACCTATCCCTAACCCTTAACCTTACTCTTACCCTAAACCCAACCCTAATCCTTACCCTAAACCTAAACCCTAACCCTAACCCTTACCCTTACCTTAATCCTAAACCTAACCCTAATCCTTACCCTAATGCTAACCCTAAACCTAACTCTAACCCTAACCCTAACCGTAACCCTTACACTTACCATACCACTAACCCTACCCCTTACGCTTACCCTAACCATAACCCTAAACTTATCCCCAACCCTAAACCTAACCTTAACCCTAAGCCTAACCCTTACCCTTACCCTAACCCTAAACCTAACACTAACATTAACCCTAACCCTTACCCTTACCCTAAACCTAACCCTAATCCTAACCCTAATCCTTACTCTTACAAAAACCCTAACCCTAACCCTTACCGTAACCCTAACCCTAACCCTAAACTTAACCCTAACCCTTATACTTACCCTAACCCTCACCCTAACCATAACCCTAAACCTAACCCTATTCCTAAACCTAACCCTTACCCTTACCCTAACCCTAACCCTAAACCTAACCCTAAACCTAACCCTAACCCTAAACTTAACACTAACCCTTATACTTACCCTAACCCACACCCTAACCCTAACCCTAAACCTAACCCTATTCCTAAACGTAACCCTTACCTTTACCCTAACCCTTACCCTAACCCTAACCCTTACCCTAACCTTAAATCTAAACCTAACCCTAAACCTTACGCTAAACCTTACCCTTACCATACCCCTAACCCTATCCCTTAACCTTACTCTTACCCTAAACCTAAGCCTATCCCTAACACTAACCCTAACCCTTACCCTAACCCTAACCCTAACCCTAACCCTTACCCTTACCCTAACCCTAAACCTAACCCTTACCCTAACCCTAAACCTAATCCTAACTCTTAACCTTAGCCTTACCCTAAACCTAACCATAAACCTTACCCTAAACCTAACCCTAACGCTATACCTTACCCTTACCTTAATCCTAACCCTAACCCTGACCCTTACCATTACCCTAAGGCTAACCCTAACCCTATCCCTAACCCTTACCCAAAACCTAACCCTAACCCTAACTCTAACCCTTACCCTTACCCTACCCCTAACGCTAACATTAACCCTAACACTAACCCTAACCCCTAAACCTAACCGTAACCCTAACAATAACCCTAACCCTTACCTTTATCCTAACCCTAACCTTAATGCTAACCCTAATCCTAACCATAAACCTTACTCTAACCCTAAACCTAAGCCTAACCCTAATCCTTAACCTAATGCTAACCCTCACCCTAACCATAACCCTTACTCTAACCCTAACCCTAACCCTAACCCTAACCCTTACAGTAACTCTAGCCTTAATGCTAACCCTGAACCTAACCATAACCCTTACCCTTACCCTAACCCTAACCCTAACCCTACCCCTACTCCTTACCCTAACCCTAACACTAACCCTAAAACTTACCCTTTCCCTAACCCTAACCCTGACACTAACCCTAACCCTAACCCTAACCGTAACGCTAACCTTAACCCTAACCGTAACCCTAATCCTGAAACTAACGCTTACCCCTACCCAAACCCTAACCCTAACCCTAAACCTAAACCTAACCCTAAACTTAACCCTAACCCTTAACCTTACCCTAACCATAACTCTTACCCTAACCCTAAACCTAACTCTAACGCTAACCCTAAACCTTACCCTTACCCAAACCCTAACCCTAAACCTAACCCTAAATCTTACCCTTACCTCATCCTAACCCTAACCCTAAACCTAAACCTAACCTTAACCCTAACCCTTATCCTTACCCTAACCCTAACCCTAACCCTTAACCTAACCCTAACCCTAAACTTAACCCTTACCCTTACCCTAACCATAACCCAAACCCTAAACCTAACGCTAACCCTAACCCTAAAACTAACCCTAACCCTTTCCCTTACCCTTACCCTAACCCTAACACTAACCCTAACCCTAACCCTTACCGTTACCCTAAACCTAACCATAATAATAACCCTAACTCTAACCCTAACCCTAAACCTTACCCTACACTTACCCTAACCCTAACCCTAACCCTAACTCTTACCCTTACCCTAACCCTAACATTAATGCTAACCCTAAATCTAACCATAACCCTTACCCTATCCCTAACCCTAACCCTAATCCTTACCCGAACCCTAAGCCTAACACTAATCCTTACCCTTTCCCTAACCCTAACCCTAACCCTAACCTTTACCCTTACCCTAACCCTAACCCTAAACCTAACCCTAACCCTAACCCTAACCCTAAACTTACCCTTACCCTAACCCTAACCGTAAACCTAACCTTAACTCTATCTAATCCTAACCCTTACCCTTACCCTAACTCTAACCCTAAACCTAACCCTAACTGTAAACTTAATCCTAACCCTTACCCTTACACTAACCCTAACACTAAACCTAACCCTCACCCTAACCCTATCCTTAAACCTAAACCTAACCCTAACCCTAAGCCTAACCCTAACACTTACCCTAACCCTAACCCTAACCTTACCCTTACCCTTACCCTAACCCTGACCCTAAACTGAACCCCAACCCTAAAACTAACCCTAACCCTAACCCTTACCATAAAACTACCCTATCCCTAACCCTAAACCTAACCCTAACACTTACCCTAACCCGAACACTAACCCTTACCCTAACCCTAACCCTAACCCTAACCCTAAAACTTACCCTTACCCTAACCCTAAACCTAACTCTAACCCGTACCCTAACCCTAACCCTAAACCTTAACCTAAACCTTACACTAACCCTGACCCTAACACTAACCCTAACCTTAACCCTAACCCTAACCCTAACCCTAACCCTAACCCTTACCCTTACCATAACACTAACCCTAAACCTAACCCTAACCCTAACCCTAACTCTAACCTTAACCCTAACCCTAAACCTAACTCTTGCCCTTACACTAACCCTAACCCTAAACCTATCACTAACCCTACCCCTAACACTAACCCAACCCTAACCCTTACTCTTACCCTAAACCTAAACCTAAACCTAACCCTAACCCTAACCCTGACCCCAAACCCTAACCCTACCCTAACCCTAACCCTTACCCTCATCCTGACCCTAACCCTAACCCTAACACTTGGCATTACCCTAACCCCTAACCTAACCCTTACCCTAAACCTAACCCTAACCCTTACCCTTACCCTAACCCTAAACCTGACGCTAACCCTAACCCTAACCCTAACCCTTTCCTTACCCTAACCCTAAACCTAATCCTAACCCTAACCCTTAACCTTACCCTTACCCTAAACCTAACCCTAATCCTTACCCTAAACCTAACCCTAACCCTAACCCTTACCCTTACCTTAACCCTAACCCTAACCCTAAGCCTTACCCTAACGCTAACCCTAACATTAACCATAACCATAACCCTTATACTTACCCTAACCCTAACCTTAACCCCAACCCTAAACCTAACCTTAACCCCAAGCCTAACCCTTACCCTAACACTAAACCTAACCCTAACCCTAACCCTAACCCTAACCCTTACCCTAAACCTAACCCTAATCCTAACCCTCACCCTTACCCTTACCAAAACCCTAACCCTAACCCTTACCGTAACCCTAACCCTAACCCTAAACTTAACCCTAACCCTTATACTTATCCTAACCCTCACCCTAACCCTAACCCTAAACCTAACCCTATTCCTAAACCTAACCCTTACCCTAACCCTAACTCTAACCCTAAACCTAACCCTAACCCTAACCCTAACCTTAACCCTAAACCTTACCCTTACCCTAACCCTAACCCTAAACCTAACCCTAACCCTAACCCTATCCCTAACCTTAACCCTAAACCTTACCCTTACCCTAAACCTAACCCTAACGCTAACCCTTACCCTTACCCTAACCCAAACCCTAACCTTAACCCTAACCCTAACCCTAACCCCTAACAATAACTGTAACCCTAACCCTAACCCTAACCCTAACGCTTACCCTTACCCTATCCCTAAACCTAACCCTAACCCCTAACCCTAACCCTAACCCTAACCCTAAACTTTACACTTACCCTAACCCTAACCCTAACCCTAACCCTTACCCTTACTCTCACCCTAACCCTAAACTTAACCCCAACACTAAAACTAAACTTATCCCTAACCCTTACCCTAACACTTACCCTAACCCTAACCCTAACCCTAACACTAACACTTACCCTAACGCTAACCCTAACCCTTACCCTTACCCTAACCCTAACCCTAAACTTAACCACAACACTAAACCTAAACCTATCCCTAACTCTTACCCTAACACTTACCCTAACCCTAACACTAACCCTAACACTTACCCTTACCCTAACCCTAACCCTAACCCTTACCCTAACCCTAACCCTAACCCTAACCCTAACACTTACCCTAACCCTAACCCTAACCCTAACACTTACCCTAACCCTAACCCCAACCCTTACACTAACCATAACGATAACCCTAAACTTAACGCCTAAAACTAACCTTTAAACTAACCTTAAACCTAACCCTTACCCTAACACTTACACTTACCCTAACCCTAACAATAATCCTAACCCTAACACTAACCCTAACCCTAACCCTAACCCTTACCCTTACCCTAACCCTAACCCTAAACTGAACCACAACAATAACCTAAACCTATCCCTAACTCTTACCCTAACTCTTACCCTAAACATAACCCTAACCCTAACACTTACCCTTACCCTAACCCTAACCCTAACCCTTACCCTAACCCTAACCCTAACCCCAAACCCTAAACCTAACCCTATCCCATACCCTTATCCTAAACCGAACCCTAATCCTAACCCTAACACTTACCCTTACCCTAACCCATACCCTAGTCCTAACCCTTACCCTAACCCTAAAGCTAAACATAACCCTAAACTTACGCTAACACTTACCCTTACCCTAACCCTAAACCTTTACCTAAACCTTACCCTTACCCTAAACCTAACCCTATCCCTAAACCTAACCCTAACGCTTACCCTAACCCTAACCCTAACCCTAACCCTAACCCTTACCCTTAACCTAACCCTAACCCTAACCCTAACCCTAACCCTAAGCTTATCCATTTCCCTTACCCTAACCCTAAACCTAACCCTAACCCTTAACCTTACCCTTACCCTAAACCTACCCCTAACCCTTACACTAAACCTAACCCTAACCCTAACCCTTACCCTTACCTTAACCCTAACTCTAACCCTAACTCTTACCCTTACCCTAAGGCTAACCCTAACCCTAACCCTAACACTTACCCTAACCCTAAACGTTACCCTTACCCTAACCCTAACGCTAACATTAAGCGTAACCCTAACCCTAACCCCTTAACCTAACCCTAACCCCTTAACCTAACCGTAACCCTAACCCTAAACCTAAACCTAACCTTAATGCTAACCCTAACCCTAACCATAACCCTTACCCTAACCCTAAACCTAACCCTGACCCTAATCCTTTCCCTAACCCTAACCCTAACCCTAATCCTTACCCTTTCCCTAACCCTAACCCAAACACTAACGCTAACCTTAACACTAACCCTAACCCTAACCCTAACCTTACCCTTACCCTAACCCGAAACCTAAACCTAAACCTAAACCTAACACTAACCCTAACCCTAACACCTAACCCTAACGCTTACCCTTCCCCTAACACTAACCCTAACCATAACCCTAACCCTAAATCTTACCCTTACCCTAAACCTAAGGCAAAACATTACCCTAAACCTAACCCTAACCCTAACCCTTACCCTAAACCTAACCCTAATCCTGAAACTAACGCTTACCCCTACCCAAACCCTAACCCTAACCCTAAACCTAAACCTAACCCTAAACTTAACCCTAACCCTTAACCTTACCCTAACCATAACTCTAACCCTAACCCTAAACCTAACTCTAACTCTAAACCTAAACCTTTCTCTTACCCTAACCCTAACCCTAAACCTAACCCTAAATCTTACCCTTACCTCATCCTAACCCTAACCCTAAACCTAAACCTAACCTTAACCCTAACCCTTATCCTTACCCTAACCCTAACCCTAACCCTTAACCTAACCCTAACCCTAAACTTAACCCTTACCCTTACCAAAAACATAACCCTAACCCTAAACCTAACGCTAACCCTAACCCTAAACCTAACCCTAAACCTTACCCTTACCCTTACCCTAACCCTAACACTAACCCTAACCCTAACCCTTACCTTTACCCTAAACCTAACCATAATAATAACCCTAACTCTAACCCTAACCCTAAACCTTACCCTACACTTACCCTAACCCTAACCCTAACCCTAACTCTTACCCTTACCTAACCCTAACCTCAATGCTAACCCTAAATCTAACCATAACCCTTACCCTATCCCTAAACCTAACTCTAATCCTTACCCTAACCCTAACCCTAACCCTAATCCTTACCCTAACCCTAAGCCTAACACTAATCCTTACCCTTACCCTAACCCTAACCCTAAACCTATCACTAACCCTACCCCTAAACCTAACCCAACCCTAACCCTTACTCTTACCCTAACCCTAAACCTAAACCTAACCCTAACCCTAACCCTGACACCAAACCCTAACCCTACCCTAACCCTAACCCTTACCCTCATCCTAACCCTAACCCTAACCCTAACACTTAGCCTTACCCTAACGCCTAACCTAACCCTAACGCTAACCCTTACCCTAAACCTAACCCTAAACCTTAACCTTACCCTAACCCTAAACCTAACGCTAACCCTAACCCTAACCCTAACCCTTTCCTTACCCTAACCCTAAACCTAACCCTAACCCTTAAACTTACCCTTACACTAAACCTAACCCTAATCGTTACCCTAAACCTAACCCTAACCCTAACCCTAACCCTTACCCTTACCTTAACCCTAACCCTAACCCTAAGCCTTACCCTAACGCTAACCCTAACCCTAACCCTAACCGTAAGCCTTACACTTACTCTCCCACTAACCCTAACCCTTACCCTTACCCTAACCCTAACCTTAACCCCAACCCTAAACCTAACCTTAACCCCAAGCCTAACCCTTACCCTAACATTAAATCTAACCCTAACCCTAACCCTAACCCTTACCCTAAACCTAACCCTAATCCTAACCCTAACCCTTACCCTTACCAAAACCCTAACCCTAACCCTAACCGTAACCCTAACCCTAACCCTAAACTTAACCCTAACCCTTATACTTACCCTAACCCTCACCCTAACCGTAACCCAAACCTAACCCTATTCCTAACCCTAACCCTTACCCTTACCTTAACCCTAAACCTGACTCTAACACTAACCCTAACCCTAACCCTTTCCTTACCCTAACCCTAAACCTAACCCTAACCCTAACCCTTAACCTTACCCTTACACTAAACCTAACCCTAATCCTTACCCTAAACCTAACCCTAACCCTAACCCTTACCCTTACCTTAACCCTAACCCTAACCCTAAGCCTTACCCTAACGCTAACCCTAACCCTAACCCTAACCCTTAACCTTACCCTTACCATAAACCTAACCCTAATCCTTACCCTAACCCTAACCCTAACCCTAACCCTTACCCTTACCTTAACCCTAACCCTAACCCTAAGCCTTACCCTAACGCTAACCCTAACCCTAACCCTAACCGTAACCCTTACACTTACCCTAACCCTAAACTTAACCCCAACCCTAAACCTAACCTTAACCCCAAGCCTAACCCTTACCCTAACACTAAACCTAACCCTAACCCTAACCCTAACCCTTACCCTAAACCTAACCCTAATCCTAACCCTAACCCTTACCCTTACCAAAACCCTAACCCTAACCCTTACCGTAACCCTAACCCTAACCCTAAACTTAACCCTAACAGTTATACTTACCCTAACACTCACTCTAACCCTAACCCTAAACCTAACCCTATTCCTAAACCTAACCCTTAGCCTTACCCTAACCCTAACCCTTACCCTAACCCTAAACCTTACCCTTACCCTAACCCTAACGCTAACATTAAGCGTAACCCTAAACCTAACCCCTTAACCTAACACTAACCCCTTAACCTAACCGTAACCCTAACCCTAACCCTAAACCTAACCTTAATGCTAACCCTAACCCTAACCATAACCCTTACCCTAACCCTAAACCTAACCCTAACCCTAATCCTTTCCCTAACCCTAACCCAAATCCTTACCCTTTCGCTAACCCTAACCCAAACACTAACTCTAACCTTAACACTAACCCTAACCCTAACCCTAACCTTACCCTTACCCTAACCCTAACCCTAAACCTAAACCTAACCCTATCTAACCTTAACCCTTACCCTTACCCTAACCATAAACCTAACCCTAAACCTAAACCTAACACTAACCCTAATCCTAAAACCTAACCCTAATGCTTACCCTTACCCTAACACTAACCCTAACCATAACCCTAACCCTAAATCTTACCCTTACCCTAAACCTAAGGCAATACCTTACCCTAAACCTAACCCTAACCCTAACCCTAACCCTAACCATAACCCTAATCCTGAAACTAACGCTTACCCCTACCCAAACCCTAACCCTAACCCTAAACCTAAACCTAACCCTAAACTTAACCCTAACCCTTAACCTTACCCTAACCATAACTCTAACCCTAACCCTAAACCTAACTCTAACGCTAACCCTAAACCTTACTCTTACCCTAACCCTAACCCTAAACCTAACCCTAAATCTTACCCTTACCTCATCCTAACCCTAACCCTAAACCTAAACCTAACCTTAACCCTAACCCTTATCCTTACCCTAACCCTAATCCTAACCCTTAACCTAACCCTAACCCTAAACTTAACCCTTATCCTTACCCTAACCATAACCCTAACCCTAAACCTAACCCTAACCCTAACCCTAAACCTAACCCTAAACCTTACCCTTACCCTTACCCTAAACCTAACACTAACCCTAACCCTAACCCTTACCGTTACCCTAAACCTAACCATAATAATAACCCTAACTCTAACCCTAACCCTAAACCTTACCCTACACTTACCCTAACCCTAACCCTAACCCAAACTCTTACCCTTACCTAACCCTAACCTTAATGCTAACCCTAAATCTAACCATAACCCTTACCCTATCCCTAA
>JANJXV010000738.1:380000-395000 GCA_024803745.1 Megascapheus bottae | reverse complement strand
AGCCCTAACCCTAACCCTAACCCCAAACCCTAACCCTACCCTAACCCTAACCCTTACCCTTATCCTAACCCTAACCCTACACCTAACCCTAACCCTATCTAACCCTAACCCTTACCCTTACCCTAACCCTAACCCTAAACCTAACCATAACCCTAACCCTAACACCTAACCCTAACCCTAACCCTTACCCTTACCCTATCCCTAACCCTAACCCTAACCCTAAACCTTACCCTTACCCTAAAACCAACACTAACCCTTACCCTAAACCGAACTCTAACCCTAACCCTAACCCTTACCCTTACCTTAACCCTAAACCTAAACCTAACCCAACCCTTACCCTTATCCTAACGCTAACCCTAATCCTAACCCTAACAGATACCCTTCCCCTAAACCTAAGCCTAACCCTAACTCTAACTCTAAACCTAACCCTAAATCTAACGCTTACCCTTACCCTAACCCTAACCCTAACCCTACCCCTTACCCTTACCCTTAACCTAATCCTAACAAAAAAACCTAACACTTACCCTAACCCTAACCTTAACCCCAACACTAAACCTAACCCTGACCGTAACTCTAACCCTTACCCTTACCCTAACAATAACCCTAAACTTAACCCCACCACTAAACCTACCCCTAACCCTAACCCTTACCCTTCACTTACCCTAACCCTAAAGCACGCTAACTCTTACCGTTACCCTAACACTAAACCTAACCCTAACCCTAACCATAAACCCTAACCCTAATCCTAATCCTAAACCTAACCCTTACACTTACCCTAAACCTAACCCTATACATAACACTAACCCTAACCCTAATCCTAACACTAACCGTTACACTTACCCTAACCCTAACCCTAAACTAAACCACAACACTAAACCTAAACCTATCCCTAACTCTTACCCTAACACTTACCCTAACCCTAACCCTATCCCTAACACTTACCCTTACCCTAACCCTAACCCTAACCCTTACCCTACCCCTAACCCTAACCCTAACCCTAACCCTATCACTAACCCTAACCCTAAACCTAACCCTTACTCTTACCCTAAACCTAACCCTAAACCTAACCCTAACCCCAAACCCTGACCCTAACCCTAACCCAAACCCTAATCCTAATCCTAAACCTAACCCTTACACTTACCCTAAACCTAACCCTAATCCTAAACATAACACTAACCCTAACCCTAATCCTAACCCTAACCCTTACCCTTACCCTAACCCTAACCCTAAACTAAACCACAACACTAAACCTAAACCTATCCCTAACTCTTACCCTAACACTTACCCTAACCCTAACCCTATGCCTAACACTTACCCTTACCCTAACCCTAACCCTAACCCTTACCCTACCCCTAACCCTAACCCTAACCCTAACCCTATCACTAACCCTAACCCTAAACCTAACCCTTACTCTTACCCTAAACCTAACCCTAACCCTAACCCTAACCCAAAACCCTGACCCTAACCCTAACCCTAACCCTTACCCTTATCCTAACCCTAACCCTAACCCTAACCCTAACACTTACCCTTACTCTAACCCCTACACTAACCCTAACCCTTACCCTAAACCTAAAGCTAACCCTAACCCTAAATCTTACGCTAACCCTTACCCTTAACCTAACCCTAACCCTATACCTAAACCTTACCCTTACACTAAACCTAACCCTATCCCTAACCCTAACCATGACCCTTACCCTAACCAAAACCGTAACCCTAACCCATACCCTTACCCTAAACCTATACCTAACCCTAACCCTAACCCTAAGCTTATCCATTTCCCTTACCCTAATCCTAAACCTAACTCTAACTCTTAACCTTACCCTTACCCTAAACCTAGTTCTAACCCTTACCCTAAACCTAACCCTAACCCTAACCCTTACCCTAACCTTAACCCTAACTCTAACCCTAACCCTTACCCTTACCCTAAGGCTAACCATAACATTAACCCTAACCCTAACCCTAACCCTAACCCTAACCCTAACCCTAATGCTAACCTTAACACTAACCCTAACCCTTACCCTAACCCTAACGCTAACATTAACCCTAACCCTAACCCTAACCCTAAACCTAACCCTAACCCTAGCCCTAACGCTAACCTTAACACTAACCCTAACCCTAACCCTAACCTTACCCTTACCCTAACCCTAACCCTAAACCTAAACCTAACCCTATCTAACCCTAACCCTTACCCTTACCCTACACCTAACCCTAAACCTAACACTAACCCTAACCCTAACACCTAACCCTAACCCTTACCCTTACCCTAACCATAACCCTAACCCTAACCCTAACCGTAACCCTAAACCTTACCCTTACCGTAAACCTAAACCTAACCCTTACCCTAAACCTAACCCTAACCCTAACTCTAACCCTTACCCTTACCTTAACCCTAACCCTAACCATAACCCTAAACCTTACCCTTATCCTAACGATAACCCTAACCCTAACCTAACCCTAACAGTAACACATACCCTTACCCTAACCCTAACCCTAACCCTAACTCTAACTCTAAACCTAACCCTAAACCTAACCCTAACCCTAACCCTAACCTTACCCTAACCCTAACCTTAATCCCAACACTAAACCTAACCCTAACCTTAACCCTAACCCTTAACCTTATCCTAACCATAACCCTAAACCTAACCCTAACCCTAACCCTAACCGTAACCCTTACCCTAACCCTAACCCTAATCCTAAACCTAACGCTTACCCCTACCCAAACCCTAACCCTAACCCTAAACCTAAACCTAACCCTAAACTTAACCCTAACCCTTACCCTTACCCTAACTCTAACTCTAACCCTAACCCTAAACCTAACTCTAACCCTAACCCTAACGCTTACCCTTACCCTATACCTAACCCTAAACCTAACCCTAACCCTTACCCTTACCTCATCCTAACCCTAAACCTAACCCTAACCCTAACCTTAACCCTAACCCTTATCCTTACCCTAACCCTAACCCTAACCCTTAACCTAACCCTAACCCTAAACTTACTCCTTACCCTTACCCTAACCATAACCCTAACCCTAAACCTAACCCTAACCCTAACCCTAAACCTAACCCTAACCCTTACCCTTACCCTTACCCTAAACACTAACCATAACCCTAACCTCAACCCCAACACTAAACCTAAACTAACCCTAACCCTAAACCTTACCCTACACTTACCCTAACCCTAACCCTAACCCTAACTCTTGCCCTTAACCTAACCATAACCTTAATGCTAACCCTAAACCTAACCATAACCCTTACCCTATCCCTAACCCTAACCCTAATCCTTACTCTAACCCTAAGCCTAACACTAATCCTTACCCTTTCCCTAACCCTAACCCTAACCCTAACCCTAACCCTAACCCTAACCCTAACCTTTACCCTTACCCTAACCCTAACCCTAAACCTAACCCTAACCCTAACCCTAACCCTAAACTTACCCTTACCCTAACCCTAACCGTAAACCTAACCTCAACTCTTTCTAATCCTAACCCTTACCCTTACCCTAACCCTAACCCTAAACATAACCCTAACTCTAAACTTTATCCTAAACCTTACCCTTACACTAACCATAACACTAACCCTAACCTTCACCCTAACCCTATCCTTAAACCTAACCCTCACCCTAAGCCTAAGCCTAACCCTAACACTTACCCTAACCCTAACCCTAACCTTACACTTACCCTTACCCTAACCCTGACCCTAAACTTAACCCCAACCCTAAACCTAACACTAACCCTAACCCTTACCATAACACTTACCCTAACCCTAACCCTAACCCTGACCCTAACACTTACCCTAACCCGAACACTAACCCTTACCCTAAACCTAACCCTAACCCTAACTCTAACCCTAACCCTTACCCTAACAATAAACCTAACTCTAACCCCTACATTAACCCTAATCCCAACCCTAAACCTTAACCTAACCCTTACCCTAACCATGACCCTAACACTAACCCTAACCTTAACCCTAACACTACCCCTAACCCTAACCCTAACCCTTACCCTTACCATAACACTAACGCTAAACCTAACCCTAACCCTAACCCTAACTCTAACCTTAACCCTAACCCTAAACCTAACCCTTGCCCTTATCCTAACCCTAACGCTAAACCTATCACTAACCCTAACCATAACCCTAACCCTAACTCTTACTCTTACCCTAACCCTAAACCTATACCTAGCCCTAACCCTAACCCTAACCCCAAACCCTAACCCTACCCTAACCCTAACCCTTACCCTTATCCTAACCCTAACCCTACACCTAACCCTAACCCTATCTAACCCTAACCCTTACCCTTACCCTAACCCTAACCCTAAACCTAACCATAACCCTAACCCTAACACCTAACCCTAACCCTAACCCTTACCCTTACCCTATCCCTAACCCTAACCCTAACCCTAAACCTTACCCTTACCCTAAAACCAACACTAACCCTTACCCTAAACCGAACTCTAACCCTAACCCTAACCCTTACCCTTACCTTAACCCTAAACCTAAACCTAACCCAACCCTTACCCTTATCCTAACGCTAACCCTAATCCTAACCCTAACAGATACCCTTCCCCTAAACCTAAGCCTAACCCTAACTCTAACTCTAAACCTAACCCTAAATCTAACGCTTACCCTTACCCTAACCCTAACCCTAACCCTACCCCTTACCCTTACCCTTAACCTAATCCTAACAAAAAAACCTAACACTTACCCTAACCCTAACCTTAACCCCAACACTAAACCTAACCCTGACCGTAACTCTAACCCTTACCCTTACCCTAACAATAACCCTAAACTTAACCCCACCACTAAACCTACCCCTAACCCTAACCCTTACCCTTCACTTACCCTAACCCTAAAGCACGCTAACTCTTACCGTTACCCTAACACTAAACCTAACCCTAACCCTAACCATAAACCCTAACCCTAATCCTAATCCTAAACCTAACCCTTACACTTACCCTAAACCTAACCCTATACATAACACTAACCCTAACCCTAATCCTAACACTAACCGTTACACTTACCCTAACCCTAACCCTAAACTAAACCACAACACTAAACCTAAACCTATCCCTAACTCTTACCCTAACACTTACCCTAACCCTAACCCTATCCCTAACACTTACCCTTACCCTAACCCTAACCCTAACCCTAACCCTTACCCTACCCCTAACCCTAACCCTAACCCTAACCCTATCACTAACCCTAACCCTAAACCTAACCCTTACTCTTACCCTAAACCTAACCCTAAACCTAACCCTAACCCCAAACCCTGACCCTAACCCTAACCCTAACCCTAATCCTAATCCTAAACCTAACCCTTACACTTACCCTAAACCTAACCCTAATCCTAAACATAACACTAACCCTAACCCTAATCCTAACCCTAACCCTTACCCTTACCCTAACCCTAACCCTAAACTAAACCACAACACTAAACCTAAACCTATCCCTAACTCTTACCCTAACACTTACCCTAACCCTAACCCTATGCCTAACACTTACCCTTACCCTAACCCTAACCCTAACCCTTACCCTACCCCTAACCCTAACCCTAACCCTAACCCTATCACTAACCCTAACCCTAACCCTAACCCTATCACTAACCCTAACCCTAAACCTAACCCTTACTCTTACCCTAAACCTAACCCTAACCCTAACCCTAACCCAAAACCCTGACCCTAACCCTAACCCTAACCCTTACCCTTATCCTAACCCTAACCCTAACCCTAACCCTAACACTTACCCTTACTCTAACCCCTACACTAACCCTAACCCTTACCCTAAACCTAAAGCTAACCCTAACCCTAAATCTTACGCTAACCCTTACCCTTAACCTAACCCTAACCCTATACCTAAACCTTACCCTTACACTAAACCTAACCCTATCCCTAACCCTAACCATGACCCTTACCCTAACCAAAACCGTAACCCTAACCCATACCCTTACCCTAAACCTATACCTAACCCTAACCCTAACCCTAAGCTTATCCATTTCCCTTACCCTAATCCTAAACCTAACTCTAACTCTTAACCTTACCCTTACCCTAAACCTAGTTCTAACCCTTACCCTAAACCTAACCCTAACCCTAACCCTTACCCTAACCTTAACCCTAACTCTAACCCTAACCCTTACCCTTACCCTAAGGCTAACCATAACATTAACCCTAACCCTAACCCTAACCCTAACCCTAACCCTAACCCTAATGCTAACCTTAACACTAACCCTAACCCTTACCCTAACCCTAACGCTAACATTAACCCTAACCCTAACCCTAACCCTAAACCTAACCCTAACCCTAGCCCTAACGCTAACCTTAACACTAACCCTAACCCTAACCCTAACCTTACCCTTACCCTAACCCTAACCCTAAACCTAAACCTAACCCTATCTAACCCTAACCCTTACCCTTACCCTACACCTAACCCTAAACCTAACACTAACCCTAACCCTAACACCTAACCCTAACCCTTACCCTTACCCTAACCATAACCCTAACCCTAACCCTAACCGTAACCCTAAACCTTACCCTTACCGTAAACCTAAACCTAACCCTTACCCTAAACCTAACCCTAACCCTAACTCTAACCCTTACCCTTACCTTAACCCTAACCCTAACCATAACCCTAAACCTTACCCTTATCCTAACGCTAACCCTAACCCTAACCTAACCCTAACAGTAACACATACCCTTACCCTAACCCTAACCCTAACCCTAACTCTAACTCTAAACCTAACCCTAAACCTAACCCTAACCCTAACCCTAACCTTACCCTAACCCTAACCTTAATCCCAACACTAAACCTAACCCTAACCTTAACCCTAACCCTTAACCTTATCCTAACCATAACCCTAAACCTAACCCTAACCCTAACCCTAACCGTAACCCTTACCCTAACCCTAACCCTAATCCTAAACCTAACGCTTACCCCTACCCAAACCCTAACCCTAACCCTAAACCTAAACCTAACCCTAAACTTAACCCTAACCCTTACCCTTACCCTAACCCTAACCCTAACCCTACACCTAACCCTAACCCCAACCCTAACCCTTACCCTTACCCTAACCCTAACCCTAATCCTAACCCTAACCCTTACCCTTACCTCATCCTAACCCTAACCCTAACCCTAACCCTAACCTTAACCCTAACCCTTATCCTTACCCTAACCCTAACCCTAACCCTAACCCTTAACCTAACCCTAACCCTAAACTTAACCCTTACACTTACCCTAACCATAACCATAACCTAAACCTAACCTTAACCCTAACCCTAAACCTATCCCTAACCCTTACCCCTGCCCTTACCCTAACCCTAACACTAAATGTATCACTAACCCTAACCCTAACCCTAACCTTTACCCTTACCCTAACCCTAACCATAAACTTAACCCTAACCGTAACCCTAACCCTTACCCTTACCCTAACGCTAACCCTAAACCTAACCGTAACCCTAATAATATCCCTAACCCTAACCCTTACCCTTATCCTAACCCTACCCTAAACCTAACCCTAACAGTAATCCCTAACCCTAACACTTACCCTTATCCTAAACCTAACCCTAACCTTAATGCTAATTCTAAGCTTAATCCTAACCCTAACCCTTACCTTAACTCTAACCCTAACCCTAACCCTTACCCTTACCTTAACCCTAACTTTAACCCTAACCCTAAACCTTACCCTTATCCTAACGCTAACCCTAACCCTAACCTAACTGTAACCCTAACACATACCCTTACCCTAACACTAACCCTAACCCTAACTCTAACTCTAAACCTAACCCTAAACCTAACCCTAACCCTAACCCTAAAATTACCCTAACCCTAACCTTAATCCCAACACTAAACCTAACCCTAACCTTAACCCTAACCCTTAACCTTATCCTAACCCTAACCCTAAACCTAACCCTAACCCTAACCCTAACCGTAACCCTTACCCTAACCCTAACCCTAATCCTAAACCTAACGCTTACCCCTACCCAAACTCTAACCCTAACCCTAAACCTAAACCTAACCCTAAACTCAACCCTAACCCTTACCCTTACCCTAACCCTAACCCTAACCCTACACCTAACCCTAACCCCAACCCTAACCCTTACCCTTACCCTAACCCTAACCCTAATCCTAACCCTAACCCTTACCCTTACCTCATCCTAACCCTAACCCTAACCCTAACCCTAACCTTAACCCTAACCCTTATCCTTACCCTAACCCTAACCCTAACCATAACCCTTAACCTAACCCTAACCCTAAACTTAACCCTTACACTTACCCTAACCATAACCATAACCTAAACCTAACCTTAACCCTAACCCTAAACCTATCCCTAACCCTTACCCCTGCCCTTACCCTAACCCTAACACTAAACGTATCACTAACCCTAACCCTAACCCTAACCTTTACCCTTACCCTAACCCTAACCATAAACTTAACCCTAACCGTAACCCTAACCCTTACCCTTTCCCTAATGCTAACCCTAAACCTAACCGTAACCCTAATAATATCCCTAACCCTAACCCTTACCCTTATCCTAACCCTACCCTAAACCTAACCCTAACAGTAATCCCTAACCCTAACCCTTACCCTTATCCTAAACCTAACCCTAACCTTAATGATAATTCTAAGCTTAATCCTAACCCTAACCCTTACCTTAACTCTAACCCTAACCCTAACCCTTACCCTTACCTTAACCCTAACTTTAACCCTAACCCTAAACCTTACCCTTATCCTAACGCTAACCCTAACCCTAACCTAACCCTAACCCTAACACATACCCTTACCCTAACACTAACCCTAACCCTAACTCTAACTCTAAACCTAACCCTAAACCTAACCCTAACCCTAACCCTAACCTTACCCTAACCCTAACCTTAATCCCAACACTAAACCTAACTCTAACCTTAACCCTAACCCTTAACCTTATCCTAACCCTAACCCTAAACCTAACCCTAACCCTAACCCTAACCGTAACCCTTACCCTAACCCTAACCCTAATCCTAAACCTAACGCTTACCCCTACCCAAACCCTAACCCTAACCCTAAACCTAAACCTAACCCTAAACTTAACCCTAACCCTTACCCTTACCCTAACCCTAACCATAACCCTACACCTAACCCTAACCCCAACCCTAACCCTTACCCTTACCCTAACCCTAACCCTAATCCTAACCCTAACCCTTACCCTTACCTCATCCTAACCCTAACACTAACCCTAACCCTAACCTTAACCCTAACCCTTATCCTTACCCTAACCCTAACCCTAACCCTAACCCTTAACCTAACCCTAACCCTAAACTTAACCCTTACACTTACCCTAACCATAACCATAACCTAAACCTAACCTTAACCCTAACCCTAAACCTATCCCTAACCCTTACCCCTGCCCTTACTCTAACCCTAACACTAAACGTATCACTAACCCTAACCCTAACCCTAACCTTTACCCTTACCCTAACCCTAACCATAAACTTAACCCTAACCGTAACCCTAACCCTTACCCTTACCCTAACGCTAACCCTAAACCTAACAGTAACCCTAATAATATCCCTAACCCTAACCCTTACCCTTACCCTAACCCTACCCTAAACCTAACCCTAACCGTAACCCCTAACCCTAACCCTAACCCTAACCCTTACCCGTATCCTAAACCTAACCCTAACCTTAATGCTAACTCTAAGCTTAATCCTAACCCTAACCCTTACCCTAACTCTAACCCTAACCCTAACCCTTACCCTTACCCTAACCCTAACCCTAAACCTAATCCTAACACTTACCCTAACCCTAACACTAACCCTAACCCTAAACCTTACTCTAACCCTAACCCTAACCTTAAACCTAACACTTATCCCAAAACTAACGCTAACCCTAACCCTAACCCTTAACCTATGCCTAACATTAACCCTAACCCTTACCCTAACCCTAACCCTAACCCTAACCCTATCACCTAAACCTAACCCTGACCCTAACTCTAACACTTACCCTTATCCTGACAATAACCGTAACCCTAACACTCACCCTTACCCTAAACCCTAACCTAACCCTAACATTAACCCTAACCCTTACCCTAACCCTAAACCTAACCCTAACACTAACACTTACCCTTACCCTTACCCTAACCCTAATCCTAGTAGTAACCCTAACCCTAACCCTAACCCTTATCTTATCCGCACCACATACCCTTACCCTAACCCTAACGCTAACCCTAACTCTAACCCTAAACCTAAAAATAAACCTAACCCTAACCCTAACCCTAACCCTTACCCTAACCCTAACCTTAACCCAAACTCTAAACCTACCTCTAAACCTAACCCCAAACCTTACACTTACACTAACCCTAACCCTAAACCTACACCTAACCCTAACCCTACCCCTAACCCTTACCCTAAACCTAACCATAATCCTAACCCTATCCCTTACCCTTACCCTAACCCTAACCCTAAAACTAACCCTAACCCTATCCTTAACCCTAACCCTTACCCTTACACTAACCCTAACTCTAACCCTAACCCTAAACCTAAACCTAACCCTAAACCTAACCTTTACCCTTACCCGAACCCTAAGCCTAAACCTAACCCTTACCCTAACCCTAAACCTTACCCTAACCCTAACCCTAACCCTAACACTTACCCTAACCCTAACCCTAACCCTTACCCTTACCCTAACCCTAACACTAACCCTTACCCTAACCCTAACCCTAATCCTAACAGCTAACCCCAAATCTTAACCTAACCCTGCCCTAACCCTAACCCTAACCCTTACCCTAACTCTAACCCTAACCCTTACCCTAACCATAACCTGACCCTAACCCTAAAACTAACCCTAAACCTAACCCTAAACATAACACTTCCCCTTACCGTAACCCTAACCCTAAACCTAACACTACCCTAACCCTAACCATTACCCTTAACCTAAACCTAACCCTAACTCTAACCCTAACCCTTACCCTTACCCTAACCCTAACCCTAACACTATTCCTAACCCTAAACCTAACCCTAACCCTTACACTAACCCTAACCATAACCCTTACACTAACCCTAATCTCAACTTTAACCCTAACCCTAAACCTGACCCTAACCCTTATCCTTAACCTAAACCTTACCCTAAACCTAACCCTAACCCTAACCCTAACACTTACCCTTAACCTTACGCTAACCCTAAACCCAACCCTAACCCTAACCCTAACACTTACCCTTACCATAACTGTAACCCACAACCTAACCCTAACCCTAACACTAACCCCTAATCCTAAACCTAAACCCTAATCCTTACACTTACCCTAACCCTAACCCTAACCGTAACACTTACCCTTAACCTAAACCTAACCCTAACCCTAACCTTTACCCTAACCCTAACCCTAACCCTAACACTTACCCATACCCTAAACCCTACCCTAACCCTAACCCTTACCGTAACCCTACCCTAACCCTAACACTAACCCTAACCCTTAACTTACCCTAACCCTAAACCTAACCGTAACCATAACCTTAACTCTAACCCTTACCCTGACTCTAACCCTAACCATAACCCTAAACCTAACCCTAAACCTTACCCTTACCCTAAACCTAACCCTAACCCTAACCCTTACTTAACCCTAACCCTAACCCTAACCCTTACTTAACCCTAACCCTAACCCTAACCCTAACACTTACCCTAACACTAAACCTAACCCTAACCATTACCCTAACCAAAAGCCTAACATTCACCCTAACCCTTATCCTAACACTAACACTAACCCTAACCCTAACCCTAACCCTTTACCTAACACTAAAACTAACCCTAACCACTAACCCTAACCCTTACCCTAACCCTAACCCTAACCCTAAACCCTAACCCTAACCCTAACCCTAACCACTAACCCTAACCCTGACACTAACTCTAAAACTTACCCTTATCCTAATCTAACCCTAACCCTAACAGTTACCCTTACCCTTAACCCTACCCTAACCCTAACTCTAAACATAACAATTACCCTAACCCTAACCCTAACCCTTACGCTTACCCTAACCCTAAACCTCACCCTAACGCTAACCTTAACCCTAACCCGTACCCTTACCCTAACCCTAACCCTAACCCTAACCCTAAACCTTACCCTTACCCTAAACCTAACCCTAACCCTTACCCTAAACCTAACCCTAACCCTAACCCTTACCCTTACCTTAGCCCTAACCCTAACACTCACCCTTACCCTTACCCTTACCCTAACGCTAACCCTATACCTAAATCTAACCCTATCCCTAACACATACCCTTACCCTAACCCTAACCCTAACCCTAAACCTAAGAATAACCCTAACCCTAACCTTAACCCTAACCCTTACCCTAACCCTAACCTTAAACAAAAATCTAAACCTAACACTAACCCTAACACTAACCTTTTCCTTTACCCCAACCCTAACCCTAAACCTAACCCTAACAATAACCCTACCCCTAACCCTTACCCTAAACCTAACCCTATCATAACCCTAACCCTTACCTTTACCCTAACCCTAAACCTAACAGTAAAACTAACCCTAGACCTAACCTTAACCCTAACCCTTACCCTTAACCTAACCCTAACTCTAACCCTAACCCTAACCCTAAACCTAACCCTAGCCCTTACACTTACACTAACCCTAACCCTAATCCTAAGCCTTACCCTAACCCTAACCCTAAACTTAACACTTACCATAACCCTAACCCTAACACTTACCCTAACCCTAACCCTAACACTAAATCTTACCCAAACCCTAACCCAAACCCTTACCATTACCCTAACCCTAACCCTAACCCTAAACCTTACCCTTACCCTTATTCAATCCTAACGCTTACCCTTACCCTTACCCTAACCCTAACCCTTACCCTTACCCTAAACCTAACCTTAATCCTAACCCTTACCCTAACCCTAAACCTAACCCTCATCCTAACCCTAACACTTACCCTAACCCTAACCCTAACACTTACCCTAACCCTAACCCTAACCCTAACACTTACCCTTACCCTAACCCTAAACCTAACCCTAACCCTTACCCTTACCCTAAACCTAACCCTAACCCTTACCCTTACCCTAAACCTAACCCTAACCCTAACCCTTACCCTTACCCTAACCCTAACCCTAACCCTAAACCTTACACTTACCCTTACCCTAATCCTAACCCAAACCCTTACCCTAACCCTAACCCTAAACCTAAACTAATCTGTACCCTTACCCTAACCCTAACCCTAAACTTAACCCTAACCGTAACCCTAACCCTTATCCTTACCCTAACCCTAAACCTAACACTAAACCTTACACTTACCCTTACCCTAACCCTAACCCTAACCCTTACCGTAACCCTAACCCTAACCCTAAACTAACCTTTACCCTTACCCTAACCCTAACCCTAACTCTAACCCTAACACTTACCCTTAACCTAACCCTAAATCTAAACCTAACCCTAACCCTAACCCTAACCCAAACCTTAACCAAAACCCTCACACTAAATCTAACCCTAACCCTAACCCTTACCCTTTCCCTAACCCTAACCCTAACCCTAACCCGTAACAATTTCCCTTAACCTAACCCTAACCATAACCCTTACCCTTACCCTAACCCTAACCCTAACCCTAACCCTTACACTAACCCTAACCCTAACCATAACCACTACCCTATACCTAACCCTAACCCTAACACTAACGCTAACCCTAACCCCTAACCCTAACCCTAAACATAACCCTTACCCCTAACCCTCTCCCTAACCCTAACCCTAACCCTTACCCTAACCCTAACCCTAACCCTAACCCTAATCTTAACCCCAACTTTAAATCTAACCGTAACCCTAACCCTAACGCTTACCCTAACCCTAACCATAACCATAACCCTAACCCCTAACCCTAACCCTACACCTAACCCTAACCCTTACCCTTATCCTAACCCTAACCCTAACCCTAACCCTTACCTGAAACCTAACCCTAACCCTAACTCTAACACTTACCCTAACCCTAACCCTAACCCTAAACCTTACCCTAAACTTAACCCTAACCCTAACCCATACCCTAACCCTAACCCTAACCCTAACCCCTAACCCTAACCCTTAACCTAACCCTAACCCTAAACCTAACCCTAACCCTTACCCTAACCCTAACCATCACCCTTATCCTAACCCTAACCCTAACCCTAACCCTTACCATTACCCTAACCCTAACCCTAACCCTAAACCTAACCCTAACCCTAACTCTAACACTAACCTTAACCTTAACCCTAACCCTAACCCGCACCCTATCCCTTACCTTTACCCTAACGCTAACCCTAACCCTTACCCTTACCCTAACCCTAACCCTAATCTTAACCCCAAACCTAAACCTAACCATAACCCTTACCATAACCCTAATCCTAACCCTAACCCTAACAATAACTCTTTCCCTTACCATAACACTAACACTAACTCTAACCCCAACCATAAACCTAACCCTAAACCTAACCCCTAACGCTAACCATAGCCAAAACCCTAGCCCCTTACCCTAACCCTAACCCTAACCGTTACCCTTAACCTAACATTAACCCTAACCGTAACACTTAACATTACCCTAACCCTAATCCTAACCCTAACCCTTACCCTAACCCTAACCCTAACCTTAACCCTAACCCTTATCCTAACACTAACCCTAACCCTAACCCTAACCCTAAACCAAAACCTTACCCTTACCCTAAACCTAACCCAAACACTTACGCTAAAACTAACCCTAACCCTAACACTAATCCTTACCCTAACCTTAACCCTAACCCTAACCCCAACCCTTCCCTTACCCTTACCCTAACGCTAACCCTAAACGTAACCCTAACCCTAACACATACCCTTACATTAACCCTAACCCTAACCTTAACCCTAATCCTAACCTTTACCCTAACCCTAACCTTAACCCAAACTCTAAACCTAACCCTATCCCTAACCCTAACCTTAAACCTTACCCTTACCCTAACCCTAATGCTAAACCTAACCCTAACCATAACCCTAACCCTAACCCTTATCCTAAACCTAACCCTAATCCTAACCCTA
>JANJXV010000738.1:365000-375000 GCA_024803745.1 Megascapheus bottae | reverse complement strand
AAACCTAAATCTAACCCTAACTCTAAACCTTACCCTTAACTTAACCCTATCCCTAACACATGCCCTTACCCTAACCCTAACATTAACCCTAAACTTAAGAGTAAACCTAAACCTAACCCTATCCCTAACCCTTACCCTAACCCTAACCTTAACCCCAAATCTAACCCTAACCCTAACCCTAACCCTTACCCTTACCCTAACCCTAACCCTAAACCTAACCTAACAATAACCCTACCCCTAACCCTTACTCTAAACCTAACCCTATCGTAACCCTAACCCTTACCTTTACCCTAACCCTAAAACTAACCCTAAACCTAACCTTAACCCTAACCCTTACCCTTAACCTAACCCTAAACCTAAACCTAACCCTAAACCGGACCTTAGCCCTTACACGTACGCTAACCCTAAACCTAATCCTAACCCTTACCCTAACCCTAACCCTAACCCTAACCCTAACCCAAACCCTTACCCTTATCCTAACCCTAATCCTAACCCTAAACCTTACCTTTACCCTTACCCTAACCATAACGCTTACCCTTACCCATACCCTAACCCTAACCCTTACCCTTAACCTAACCCTAACCTTAATCCTAACCCTTACCCTAACCCTAACCCTAACCATAATCCTAAACCTAACCCTTACCCTAACCCTAACCCTAACCCTAACCCTTACCCTTACCCTTACCCTAACCCTAACCCTAACCCTAACCCTTACACTTACCCTTACCCTAACCCTAACCCCAACCCTAAACCTAACCCTTTCCCTTTCCCTAACCGTAACCCTAACCCTAACCCTTACCCTAACCCTAACCCTAAACTAACCTTTACCCTTACCCTAACCCTAACCCTAACCACTAACCCTAACCCTGACCCTAACTCTAACACTTACCCTTATCCTAATCCTAACCCTAACCCTAACACTTACCCTTACCCTTAACCATTCCCTAACCCTAACCCTAACCCTAACCCTTACCCTAACCCTAACCCTTACCCTTACCCTAACCCTAAACCTAACCATAACGCTAAACTTAACCCTAACCCTTACCCTTACCCTAACCCTAACCCTAACCCTAACCCTAACCCTAACCCTAAACCTTACCCTAAACCTAAACCTAACCCTAACTCTAACCCTTACCCTTACCCTAACCCTAACCCTAACCCTAACCCTAAACCTTACCCTTACCCTAAACCTAACCCTAAACCTTACCCTAAACCTAAACCTAACCCTAACTCTAAACCTTACCCTTAACTTAACCCTATCCCTAACACATGCCTTTACCCTAACCCTAACATTAACCCTAAACTTAAGAGTAAACCTAAACCTAACCCTATCCCTAACCCTTACCCTAACCCTAACCTTAACCCCAAATCTAACCCTAACCCTAACCCTAACACTAACCCTTACCCTTACCCTAACCCTAACCCTAAACCTAACCCTAACAATAACCCTACCCCTAACCCTTACTGTAAACCTAACCCTATCGTAACCCTAACCCTTACCTTTACCCTAACCCTAAAACTAACCCTAAACCTAACCTTAACCCTAACCCTTACCCTTAACCTAACCCTAAACCTAAACCTAACCCTAAACCGGACCTTAGCCCTTACACATATGCTAACCCTAAACCTAATCCTAACCCTTACCCTAACCCTAACCCTAACCCTAACCCTAACCCAAACCCTTACCCTTATCCTAACCCTAACCCTAACCCTAAACCTTACCCTTACCCTTACCCTAACCATAACGCTTACCCTTACCCATACCCTAACCCTAACTCTTACCCTTAACCTAACCCTAACCTTAATCCTAACCCTTACCCTAACCCTAACCCTAACCATAATCCTAAACCTAACACTTACCCTAACCCTAACCCTAACCCTAACCCTTACCCTTACCCTTACCCTAACCCTAACCCTAACCCTAACCCTTACACTTACCCTTACCCTAACCCTAACCCCAACCCTAAACTTAACCCTTTCCCTTTCCCTAACCGTAACCCTAACCTTAACCCTTACCCTAACCCTAACCCTAAACTAACCTTTACCCTTACCCTAACCCTAACCCTAACCTTAACCCTAACCCTAACCCTAACCCTAACCCTAAACCTAACCCTAACACTTACCCTAACCCTAACCCTAACCCTAACCCTAAACCTTACTCTAACCCTAACCCTAACCTTAAACCTAACCCTTATCCTAGCACTAACGCTAACCCTAACCCTAACTCTTACCCTAACCCTAACACTAACCCTAACCCTTACCCTAACCCTAACCCTAACTCTAACCCTATCACCTAAACCTAACCCTGACCCTAACTCTAACACTTACCCTTATCCTAACAATAACCCTAACCCTAACACTCACCCTTACCCTAAACCCTACCCTAACCCTAACCTTAACCCTAACCCTTACCCTAACCCTAAACCTAACCCTAACCCTAACACTTACCCTTACCCTAACCCTAATCCTAACCATAACCCTAACCCTAAACATAACCCTTATCTTATTCGCACCACATATCCTTACCCTAACCCTAACTCTAACCCTAACCCTAACCCTCACCCTAAAAATAAACCTAACCCTAACCCTAACCCTAACACTTACCCTAACCCTAACCTTAACCCAAACTCTAAACCTACCTCTAACCCTAACCCTAAACCGTACCCTTACCCTAACCCTAACCCTAAACCTAAACCTAATGCTAATCCTACCCCTAACCCTTACCCTAAACCTAAACCTAATCCTAAACCTAACCCTTACACTTACCCTAACCCTAACCCTAAAACTAACCCTAACCCTATCCTTAACCCTAACCCTTACCCTAACCCTAACCCTAACTCTAACCCTAACCCTAAACCTAACCCTAAACCTAACCTTTACCCTTACCCTAACCCTAAGCCTAAACCTAACCATTACCCTAACCCTAAATCTTACCCTAACCCTAACCCTAACCCTAACACTTACGCTAACCCTAACCCAAACCCTAAACCTTACCCTAACCCTAACCCTTACCCTAACCCTAACCCTAATCCTAACCCCTAACCCTAAATCTTAACCTAACCCTAACCCTAACCCTAACCCTGACCAGAACCCTTACCCTCACCCTAACCCTAACCCTTACCCTAACCATAACCCTGACCCTAACCCTAACCTTACTCTAAACCTAAACCTAAACCTAACACTTACCCTTACCGTAACCCTAACCCTAAACCTAACCCTAACCCTAACCCTAACCCTTACCCTTACCCTAACCCTAACCCTAACACTAACCCTAACCCTTACCCTAACCCTAACCCTAACCCTAAGCCTATCACCTAATCCTAACCCTGACCCTAACTCTAACACTTACACTTATCCTAACCCTAACCATAACCCTAACATTCACCCTTGCCCTAAACCCTACCCTAACCCTAACCTTAACCCTAACCCTTACCCTAACCCTAAACCTAACCCTAACCCTAACACTTACCATTACCCTAACCACTAACCTTAACCCTGACCCTAACTCTAACACTTACACTTATCCTAATCCTAACCCTAACCATAACACTTACCCTTACCCTTAACCCTACCCTAACGCTAACCCTAACACTAACCCTTACCCTAACCCTAACCCTTTACCTAACACTAACACTAACCCTAACCACTAACCCTAACCCTTACCCTAACCCTAATCCTAACCCTAAACCCTAACCCTAACCCTAACCCTAACTCTAACCACTAACCCTAACCCTGACCCTAACTCTAACACTTAGCCTTATCCTAATCCTAACCCTAACCCTAACACTTACCATTACCCTTAACCCTTCCCTAACCCTAACGCTTACCCTTACTCTAACCCCAAAGCTAACTCTAACCCTAACCCTAAACCTAACCCTAACCCTTACACTAACCCTAACCATAACCCTTACACTAACCCTAACCTCAACTTTAACCCTAACCCTAAACCTGACCCTAACCCTTATCCTTAACCTAAATCTTACCCTAAACCTGACCCTAACCCTAACCCTAACACTTACCCTTACTCTAACCCTAACCCTAAACCTAACCCTAACCATAACCCTAACACTTACCCTTAACATAACCCTAAGCCTCAACCTAATCCTAACCCTAACCCTAACCCCTAATCCTAAACCTAACCCCTAATCCTTACCCTTACCCTAACCCTAACCCTAACTGTAACACTTACCCTTAACCTAAACCTAACCCTAACCCTAACCCTTACCCTAACCCTAATCCTTACCCTAACCCTAACCCCAACACTAACCCTAACCCTTACCCTAAACCTAACCCTAACCCCTAACCCTAACCTAAACCTTACCCTTACCCTAACCCTAACCCTAACCTAACCCTAACCCTTACCCTAACCCTAAACCTAAAGCTAACTCTAACCCTAACCCTTTCCCTAACCCTAACCCTAACCCTAATCCTTACCCTAACCCTAACCCTAACATTAACCCTAACCCTTACCCTAAACCTAACCTAACCCCTAACCCTAACCCTTACCCTAACCCTAACCCAAACCATAACCCTAATCCTAACCCTTACCCTTAACCTAACCCTAACCCTAATTCTAACCCTAACCCTCTCCCTAAACCTAAACCTTACCCTAACCCTAACCCTTACCCTAACCCTAAACCTAACCCTAACCCTAACCCTTAACATTACCCTTACCCTTACTCTAACCCTAACCCTAACCCTAAACCTATCCCTTACCCTAACCCTAAACCTAACCCTAACCCTTACCCTAACCCTAACCCTAACCCTAACCTAACCCTTACACTTACCCTAACCCTAACCCTAAACTTAACCCTACCCCTTACCCTAACCCTTACCCTAACCCCAACCCTAAAACTAACCCTTACCCTAACCCTATCCCTATCCCTAACCCTTACTCTTACCCTAACCCTAACCCTAACCCTAACTCTAAACCTAACCCTTACCCTTATCCGAACCCTAACACTAACCCTAACGCTTAGCCTTACCCTAACCCTATCCCTAAACCTAACAATAACCTTTACCCTAACCCTAAACCTAACCCTAATCCTTACCCTAACCCTAACAGTAACCCTAACACTAACCCTTACCCTTTCCCTAACCATAACTCTAACCCTAACCATAACCCTAACCTTAACCCAAACCCTAACCCTAAACCTAAACCTTACCCTAACACTAAACTTACCCCTAACCCTAAACATAACCCTAACCATAACACTAACCCTGAGCTTTACCCTAACCCTAACCCTGAAGCTAACCCTAACCGTAACCCCTAATCCTAACCCTAAATCTAACAATTACCCTTACATAAACCCTAAGCCTAACCTTAATGCTAAACCTAACCCTAACCCTAATCCTTACCCTAACCCTAACCCTTACCCTTTCTATAACCCTAACCCTAACCCTAACCCCAATACTTACACTTAACCTAACCCTTACCCTAAACCTAACCCTAACCCTAACCCTAACCCTAACCCTAACCCAAACCTTAACCCTAACCCTAACCCTTACCCTTACCCTAACCCTAACCCTTACCCTTTCCCTAACCCTAACCCTAACTCTAACCCTAACACTTACCCTTAACCCAACCCTAACCCTAAAGCTAACCCTAACCCTAACCATAACCATAACCTTAACCCTAACCCTAACCCTAAACCTAACTCTTACCCTTACCCTAACCATAACCCTAAACCTAACCCTAACCCTAACCCTAAACCTAACACTAACACTTACCCTTACACTAACCCTAACCCTAACACTTACCATAACCCCAACCCTAAACCTAACCCTAACCCTAACCCTAACACTTACCCTTAACCTAACCCTAAACCTCAAACTATCCCTAATCCTAACCCTAACCCCTAACCCTAAACCTAACCCCTAAAACTTACCCTAATCGTAAACCTAATCCTAACCCTAACACTTACCCTTACCCTAACCACTAACCTTAACCCTCACCCTAACTCTAACACTTACCCTTACCCTTACTCTAACCCTAACCCTAACCCTAAACCTATCCCTTACCCTATCCCTAAACCTAACCCTAACCCTTACCCTAACCCTAACCCTAACCCTAACCTAACCCTTACACTTACCCTTACCCTAACCCTAACCCCAAACCTAAACCTAACCCTTTCCCTTTCCCTAACCATAACCCTAACCCTAACCCTTACCCTAAACCTAAACCTAACCCTAAACTAACCTTTACCCTTACCCTAACCCTAACACTAACCTTAACCCTAACCCTAACCCTAACCCTTATCCTTACCCTAACCCAAACCTAAACCTAACCCTAACCCTAAAAATATTCCTAAACTTAACCTTTACCCTTACCCTAACCCTAACCTAAACCTAACCCTAACCGTAACCCCTAACCCTAACCCTAACCCTAACACTTACCCCAACCCTAACCCTAACCCTAAACCTAACCCTTTCCCTTTCCCTAACCCTAACCCTTACCTAACCCTAACCCTAGCCCTAACCCTAAACTTACCTTTACCCTTAACCTAACCATAACCCTAACCTTAACCCTAACCCTAAGGCTAACCCTTACCCTAACTCTAACCCTAACCCTAACCCTTACCCTTACCCTTAACCCTTACCTAACCCTAACCCTAACCCTAACCTTTACCCTAACCCTAACCCTAAATCCTAACACTAACCCTAACCCTAACCCTAACCACTACCCCTAACCCTGACCCTAACTCTAACACTTACCCTTATCCTAATCTTAACCCTAACCCTAACACTTACCCTTAACCTTAACCCTTCCCTAACCCTAACCCTAACCCTAACCCTTACCCTAACCCTAACCCTAACCCTTTACCTAACACTAACAATAACCCTAACCACTAACTCTAACACTTACCTAACCCTAACCCTAACCCTAAACCCTAACCCTAACCCTAACCCTAACCACTAACCCTAACCCTGACCCTAACTCTAACACTTACCCTTATCCTAATCCTAACCCTAACCCTAACACTTACCCTTACCATTAACCATTCCCTAACCCTAACCCTAACCCTAACCCTTACCCTAACCCTAACCCTTACCCTTACCCTAACCCTAAACCTAACCCTAACGCTAAACTTAACCCTAACCCTTACCCTTACCCTAACCCTAACCCTAACCCTAACCCTAAACCTTACCCTAAACCTAAACCTAACCCTAACTCTAAACCTTACCCTTACCTTAACCCTAACCCTAACACTAACGCTTACCCTTACCCTAACCCTAACCCTAACCCTAACCCTAAACCTTACCCTTACCCTAAACCTAACCCTAAACATTACCCTAAACCTAAACCTAACCCTAACTCTAAACCTTACCCTTAACTTAACCCTATCCCTAACACATGCCCTTACCCTAACCCTAACATTAACCCTAAACTTAAGAGTAAACCTAAACCTAACCCTATCCCTAACCCTTACCCTAACCCTAACCTTAACCCCAAATCTAACCCTAACCCTAACCCTAACCGTTACCCTTACTTTAACCCTAACCCTAAACCTAACCCTAACAATAACCCTACCCCTAACCCTTACTCTAAACCTAACCCTATCGTAACCCTAACCCTTACCTTTACCCTAACCCTAAAACTAACCCTAAACCTAACCTTAACCCTAACCCTTACCCTTAACCTAACCCTAAACCTAAACCTAACCCTAAACCGGACCTTAGCCCTTACACGTACGCTAACCCTAAACCTAATCCTAACCCTTACCCTAACCCTAACCCTAACCCTAACCCTAACCCAAACCCTTACCCTTATCCTAACCCTAATCCTAACCCTAAACCTTACCCTTACCCTTACCCTAACCATAACGCTTACCCTTACCCATACCCTAACCCTAACCCTTACCCTTAACCTAACCCTAACCTTAATCCTAACCCTTACCCTAACCCTTACCCTAACCATAATCCTAAACCTAACACTTACCCTAACCCTAACCCTAACCCTAACCCTTACCCTTCCCCTTACCCTTACCCTAACCCTAACCCTAACCCTTACACTTACCCTTACCCTAACCCTAACCCCAACCCTAAACCTAACCCTTTCCCTTTCCCTAACCGTAACCCTAACCCTAACCCTTACCCTAACCCTAACCCTAAACTAACCTTTACCCTTACCCTAACCCTAACCCTAACCACTAACCCTAACCCTGACCCTAACTCTAACACTTACCCTTATCCTAATCCTAACCCTAACCCTAACACTTACCCTTACCCTTAACCATTCCCTAACCCTAACCCTAACCCTAACCCTTACCCTAACCCTAACCCTTACCCTTACCCTAACCCTAAACCTAACCCTAACGCTAAACTTAACCCTAACCCTTACCCTTACCCTAACCCTAAACCTAACCCTAACCCTAAACCTTACCCTAAACCTAAACCTAACCCTAACTCTAACCCTTACCCTTACCCTAACCCTAACCCTAACCCTAACCCTAAACCTTACCCTTACCCTAAACCTAACCCTAAACCTTACCCTAAACCTAAACCTAACCCTAACTCTAAACCTTACCCTTAACTTAACCCTATCCCTAACACATGCCTTTACCCTAACCCTAACATTAACCCTAAACTTAAGAGTAAACCTAAACCTAACCCTATCCCTAACCCTTACCCTAACCCTAACCTTAACCCCAAATCTAACCCTAACCCTAACCCTAACACTACCCCTTACCCTTACCCTAACCCTAACCCTAAACCTAACCCTAACAATAACCCTACCCCTAACCCTTACTCTAAACCTAACCCTATCGTAACCCTAACCCTTACCTTTACCCTAACCCTAAAACTAACCCTAAACCTAACCTTAACCCTAACCCTTACCCTTAAACTAACCCTAAACCTAAACCTAACCCTAAACCGGACCTTAGCCCTTACACATACGCTAACCCTAAACCTAATCCTAACCCTTACCCTAACCCTAACCCTAACCCTAACCCTAACCCAAACCCTTACCCTTATCCTACCCCTAACCCTAACCCTAAACCTTACCCTTACCCTTACCCTAACCATAACGCTTACCCTTACCCATACCCTAACCCTAACTCTTACCCTTAACCTAACCCTAACCTTAATCCTAACCCTTACCCTAACCCTAACCCTAACCATAATCCTAAACCTAACACTTACCCTAACCCTAACCCTAACCCTAACCCTTACCCTTACCCTTACCCTAACCCTAACCCTACCCCTAACCCTTACACTTACCCTTACCCTAACCCTAACCCCAACCCTAAACTTAACCCTTTCCCTTTCCCTAACCGTAACCCTAACCTTAACCCTTACCCTAACCCTAACCCTAAACTAACCTTTACCCTTACCCTAACCCTAACCCTAACCTTAACCCTAACCCTAACCCTAACCCTAACCCTAAACCTAACCCTAACACTTACCCTAACCCTAACCCTAACCCTAACCCTAAACCTTACTCTAACCCTAACCCTAACCTTAAACCTAACCCTTATCCTAGCACTAACGCTAACCCTAACCCTAACTCTTACCCTAACCCTAACACTAACCCTAACCCTTACCCTAACCCTAACCCTAACTCTAACCCTATCACCTAAACCTAACCCTGACCCTAACTCTAACACTTACCCTTATCCTAACAATAACCCTAACCCTAACACTCACCCTTACCCTAAACCCTACCCTAACCCTAACCTTAACCCTAACCCTTACCCTAACCCTAAACCTAACCCTAACCCTAACACTTACCCTTACCCTAACCCTAATCCTAACCATAACCCTAACCCTAAACATAACCCTTATCTTATTCGCACCACATATCCTTACCCTAACCCTAACTCTAACCCTAACCCTAACCCTCACCCTAAAAATAAACCTAACCCTAACCCTAACCCTAACACTTACCCTAACCCTAACCTTAACCCAAACTCTAAACCTACCTCTAACCCTAACCCTAAACCGTACCCTTACCCTAACCCTAACCCTAAACCTAAACCTAATGCTAATCCTACCCCTA
>JANJXV010000738.1:337500-362500 GCA_024803745.1 Megascapheus bottae | reverse complement strand
CTAACACTTACCCTTAACCCAACCCTAAACCTAAAGCTAACCCTAACCCTAACCATAACCATAACCTTAACCCTAACCCTAACCCTAAACCTAACTCTTACCCATACCCTAACCCTAACCCTAAACCTAACCCTAACCCTAACCTTAACCCTAACACTAACACTTACCCTTACACTAACCCTAACCCTAACCATAACCCCAATCCTAAACCTAACCCTAACCCTAACCCTAAGACTTACGCTTACCCTACCCCTAAACCTCAAGCTATCCCTAATCCTAACCCTAACCCCTAACCCTAAACCTAACCCCTAACCCTTACCCTTACCCTAAACCTGAACTTAACCATAACACTTACCCTTAACCTAAACCTAAACCTAACCCTAACACTAACCCTTACCCTTACACTAACCCTAACCCTAACCCTAACCCTATCACCTAATCCTAACGCTGAAGCTAACTCTAACACTTACACTTATCCTAACCCTAACCATAACCCTAACACTCACCCTTGCCCTAAACCCTACCCTAACCCTAACCTTAACCCTAACCCTTACCCTAACCCTAAACCTAACCCTAACCCTAACACTTATCCTTACCCTAACCACTAACCTTAACCCTGACCCTAACTCTAACACTTACACTTATCCTAATCCTAACCCTAACCATAACACTTACACTTACCCTTAAACCTACCCTAACCGTAACCCTAAACCTAACACTTACCCTAACCCTAACCCTAACCCTAAACCTTTACCTAACACTAACACTAACCCTAACCACTAACAATAACCCTTACCCTAACCATAACCCTGACCCTAACCCTAACCTAACCCTAAACCTAACCCTAAACCTAACACTTACCCTTACCGTAACCCTAACCCTAAACCTAACCCTAACCCTAACCCTAACCCTTACCCTTCCCTAAACCTAACCCTAACTCTAACCCTAACCCTTACCCTTACTCTAACCCCAAAGCTAAATCTAACCCTAACCCTGAACCTAACCCTAACCCTTACACTAAACCTAACCATAACCCTTACACTAACCCTAACCTCAACTTTAACCCTAACCCTAAACCTGACCCTAACCCTTATCCTTAACCTAAAACTTACCCTAAACCTAACCCTAACCCTAACCCTAACACTTAACCTTACCCTAACCCTAATCCTAAACCTAACCCTAAACATAACCTTAACACTTACCCTTACCATAACCCCAACCCTCAACCTAACCCTAACCCTAACCCTAACCCCTAATCCTAAACCTAACCCCTAATCCTTACCCTTACCCTAACCCTAACCCTAACTGTAACACTTACCCTTAACCTAAACCTAACCCTAACCCTAACCCTTACCCTAACCCTAATCCTTACCCTAACCCTAACCCCAACACTAACCCTAACCCTTACCCTAAACCTAACCCTAACCCCTAACCCTAACCCTTACCCTAACCCTAACCCAAACCATAACCCTAATCCTAACCCTTACCCTTAACCTAACCCTAACCCTAATTCTAACCCTAACACTCTCCCTAAGCCTAAACCTTACCCTAACCCTAACCCTAACCCTTACCCTAACCCTTACCCTTACCCTTACCCTTACCCTAACCCTAACCCTAACCCTATCACCTAATCCTAACCCTGACCCTAACTCTAACACTTACACTTATCCTAACCCTAACCATAACCCTAACATTCACCCTTGCCCTAAACCCTACCCTAACCCTAACCTTAACCCTAACCCTTACCCTAACCCTAAACCTAACCCTAACCCTAACACTTACCATTACCCTAACCACTAAACTTAACCCTGACCCTAACTCTAACACTTACACTTATCCTAATCCTAACCCTAACCATAATACTTACCCTTACCCTTAACCCTACCCTAACGCTAACCCTAACACTAACCCTTACCCTAACCCTAACCCTTTACCTAACACTAACACTAACCCTAACCACTAACCCTAACCCTTACCCTAACCCTAATCCTAACCCTAAACCCTAACCCTAACCCTAACCCTAACTCTAACCACTAACCCTAACCCTGACCCTAACTCTAACACTTAGCCTTATCCTAATCCTAACCCTAACCCTAACACTTACCATTACCCTTAACCCTTCCCTAACCCTAACCCTTACCCTAACCCTAACCCTAACCCTAACCCTAAACCTTATCATTAACCTAAACCTAACCCTAAGCTTTACCCTAAACCTAACTCTAACCCTAACCCTAACCCTTACCCTTACCTTAACCCTAACCCTAACACTAACCCTTACCCTTACCCTAACGCTAACCCCATCCCTAATCCTAACCCTATCCCTAACACATTACCTTACCCTAACCCTAACCCTAACCCTAAACCTAAGAATAACCCTAAACCTAACCCTAACCCTAACCCTTACCCTAACCCTAACCTTAACCCCAAATCTTACCCTAACCCTAACCCTAACACTAACCCTTACCCTTACCCGAACCCTAACCCTAAACCTAACCCTAACAATAACCCTACCCCTAACCCTTACCCTAACCTAACCCTATCGTAACCCTAACCCTAACCCTTACCTTTACCCTAACCCTAACCCTAACCCAAAAACTAACCCTAAACCTAACCTTAACCCTAACCCTTACCATTAACCTAACCCTAACGCTAACCCTAAACCTAACCCTAGCCCTTAAACTTACCCTAACCCTAACCCTAATCCTAACCCTTACCCTAACCCTAACCATAACAATAACATTTACCCTTACCTAACCCTATCACTTACCCTAACCCTAACCCTAACCCTAAATCTTACCCTAACCCTAACCCAAAACCTTACCCTTACCCTAACCCTAACCCTAACCCTATACTTTACTCTTACCCTTACCCTAACCCTAACGCTTACCCTTACCATTACCCTAACCCTAACCCTTACCCTTACCCTAACCCTAAACTTAATCCTAACCCTTACCCTAACCATAACCCTAACCCTAATCCTAACCCTAACACTTACCCTAACCCTAACCGTAACCCTTACCCTAAACCTAACCCTAACCCTAACCCTTACCCTTACCCTAACCCTAAACCTAACCCTAACCCTTACCCTTACCCTAACCCTAACCTTAACCCTAACCCTTACACTTACTCTTACCCAAACCCTAACCCTAACCCTAAACCTAACCCTTTCCCTTTCCCTAATCCTAACCCTAACCCTTACCCTTACCCTAACCCTAACCCTAAACTAACCTTTACCCTTACCCTAACCCTAACCCTAACCTTAACCCTACCCCTAACCCTAACCCTAACCCTTACCCTTACCCTAACCCCAACCCTAAAACTAACCCTTACCCTAACCTTATCCCTATCCCTAACCTTTACCCTTACCCAAACCTTACCCTAAACCTAACCCTAACTGTAACCCCTAACACTAACCCTAACCCTAATGCTTAGCCTTACACTAACCCTAACCCTAAACTTAATGCTGACCCTAAGCCTAACAATAACCCTTACCCTAACCCTAACCCTAACCCTAATCTTTACCCTAACCCTAACAATAATCCTAAACCTAATCCTTATCCTTTCCCTAACCCTAACCCTAACTCTAACCCTAACCCTAACCTTAACCCAAACCCTAATCCTAAACCTAACCCTTACGCTTACCCTAACCCTAACACTTAACCTAACCCTAACCCAAAACCTAACCCTACCCCTAACCCTAACACTGACCTTTACCCTAACCCTAACCCTTACCCTTACCCTAAACCTAACCCTAACCCTAAACCTAACCCTAACCCTAACCATAAACCTTACCCTTACCCTAACGCTAACCCTTACTTTTACCCTAACACTAAACCTAAACCTAAACCTAACCCTAACCCTAACCCTTACCATTACCCTAACCCTAACCCTAACCCTAAACCTAACTCTAACCCTTCCCCTAACACTAACCCTTACACTTACCCTAACCCTAACCGTAACCCTAACCCTAACCCTAAACCTTACCCTAACCCTAACCCTAAACCTAACCCTAACCCTTTCCCTTGCCCTCACACTAACCCTAACCTTAAACCTAACCCTAACACCAACCCTAAACTTAACCCTAACCCTTATCCTTACCCTAACCTTAACCCTAACCCTAACCCTTACCCTAACCCTAACCGTAACCCTTACCTTAACCCTAACACTAACCCTTAACCTAACCCTAACCCTAACCCTAAACCTTACCCTTAACCAAACCCTAAACCTAACCCAACCCTAACCCTACGCCTAACACTAACCCTAACCCTAACCATAACCCTAAACATAACCCTACCCCTAACACTAACCCTTACTCTTACACTAACCCTAACCCTAAACCCAACCCTAACCCTAACCCTAACCCTAAATCAAACCTTAACCCTAAACCTAACCCTAACCCTTGCCCATACCCTAACCCTAACCTAAACCTAACACTAACCCTAACCCTAACGCTAACCCTAACCCTTATCCTTACCGAACCCTAAACCTAACCCTAAGGCCTAACCCTAACCCTAACCCTTACCCTTACCCTTATCCTAACCCTAACAGAAACCCTAACACTTACCCTTACCCTAACCCCTACCCTAACCCTCACCCTAACCCTAACCCTTACCATAACTCTAACCGTAACCCTAATCCTTACACTTACCCTAACCCTAACCTTAACCCTAACCCTAAACCTTACCCTTACCCTAAACCTAACCCTTACCCTTGCCCTAACGCTAACCCTAACACTAACTCTAAACCTAAACCTAACCCTAACCCTAACACATACGCTTACCCTAACCCTAACCTAAACGTAACCCTAAAACTAACCCTAACCCTAACCCTAACCCTTACCCTTACCCTTACCCTTACCCTAACCCTAACTCTAACCTTAACCGTTTCACTTACAATCATCCTAAACATAAACCTAACCCAAATCCTAAACCTTACCCTTACCCTAACCCTAACCCTAACCCCAACCCTAACCCTAAACCTTACCATTACAATAAACCTAACCCTAACCCTTACCCTAACCATAACCCTAACACTAACCCTAACCCTTACCCTTAGCTTAACCCTAACCCTAACCCTTAACGTTACCTTAACGCTAACCCTAATCCTAACCTTAACCCTAACCCTAACCCTAACCCTACCCTTACCCTTACCCTTACCCTAAACCTAAACCAAACTCTAACGATAACCCTAACCCTAACCCTAACCCTTACCCTAACCTAACCCTAACCCTTACCCTAAACCTAACCCTAAGCCTAACCTTAACCCTAAACCTAACCCTAACCTTAACCCTAACATTAAGCCTATCCCTAACCCTTACCCTTATCCTAACCATAACCCTAAACCTTACCCTAACCCTAACCCTAACCCTAAACCTAACCCTTACCCTTACCCTTACCCTAACCCAATCCCTAAAAATAACTCTAACCCTAAACCTAACACTAACGCCGAACCCTAAACCTAACCCTAACCCTAACCCTTACCTAACACTAACCCTAACCCTAATCCTTACCCTAAACCTAAACCTAACACTAATCCTTACCCTTTCGCTAACCCCAACCCTAACCCTAACACTCACCCTTACCCTAACCCTAGCCCTAACCTAACCCTAACCCTAACCCTAAACCTAACCCTAACCCAAACACTAACCCTAACCCTAACCCTAACCTTTACCCAAACACTAACCCTAACCCTAACCCTTACCCTTACCCTAAACCTAACCCTAACCCTAAACCTAACCCTAAAACTTACCCTTACCTTAACACTAACCCTAACCCTAACCCATACCCTTACCCTAATCCTCGCCCTAACCCTAACGCTAAACCTAACCCCTAACCCTAACCCTAACCCGAAACCTAACCCTTACACTTATCCTAACACTAACCCTAACCCTAACACTTACCCTAACCCTAACCCTAACCCCAACCCTTACCCTTACCCTAAACTTAACCTAACCCTAACACTAACCCTAACCCTTTTCCTTACCCTAAACCTAACCCTAACACTAAGCCTAACCCTAAAACTTACCCTTACCCTAAACCTAACCCTAACCCTACCCCTTACCCTTATCCTAACCCTAACACTAACCCTAACCCTAACATTTACCCTTACCCTAACCCTAACCCTAACTCTAACCCTAACCCTTACCCTTACAATAATCCTAAATATAAACCTAACCCTAATCCTAAACCTTACTCTTACCCTAACCCTAACCTTAACCCCAACCCTAACCCTAACCCTTACCCTAACCATAACCATAACACTAACCCTAACCCTTACCCTTAGCTTATCCCTAAACCTAACCCTTAACCTTACCCTAACGCTAACCCTAATCCTAACCTTAACCCTAAACCTAACCTTACCCTTACCCTTACTCTAAACCTAAGCCTAACTCTAAACCTTACCATAACCCTAACCCTAACCCTTACTCTAACCTAACCCTAACCCTTACCCTAAACCTAACCCTAACCTTAACCCTAACCCTAACCCTAACCCTTACCCTTAACCTAACGCTAAACCTAAACCTAACCCTAACCCTAACACTAACCCTAACCCTAAACTTAACCCTAACCCTAAGCCTATCCCTAACCCTTACCCTTACCCTAACCCTACACCTAAACCTAACACTAACCCTAACCCTAAACCTAACCCTTACCCTTACCCTAACCCAAACCCTAAACCTAACTCTAACCCTAACCCTAACCCTAACACTAACGCCGAACCCTAAACCTAACCCTAACCCTTACCCTTATCCTAACACTAACCCTAACCCTAACACTAACACTTACCCTTAACCTAACTCTAAACCTAACCCTAACCCTAACCCTAACCCTAACCCTTACCCTTAACCTAACCCTAACCCTAACCCTTACATTTACCTTAACACTAACCCTAACCCTAACCCTAACCCTTACTCTTAACCTAACCCTAACCCTAACCCTTACATTTACCTTAACCCTAACCCTAACCCTAACCCTAACCCTTACCCTTAACCTAACCCTAACTCTAACCCTTACATTTACCTTAACCCTAACCCTAAACTTAACCCTTATCCTTACCCTAACGCTAACCATAACCCTAACATTAACCCTAACCCTAACCCCAACACATACCCTTACCCTAACCCTAACACTTACCCTAAACGTAATCCTAAACATAACACTAACCCTAACCCTAATCCTAACCCTTACCCTAACCCTAACCCTAACCCTTACCCTTACACTAACCCTAACCCTAACCTTAACCCCAACCCTTAACCAAACCCTAACAGTAAACCTAACCCTAACCATTACCATAACCCTAACACTTACCCTAACCCTAACCCTAATCCTAACCCTCACCATTACCCTTACCCTAACCCTAACCCTAACCGTCAACCTAACCCTAACCCTAACCCTAACCCTTACCCTTACCCTTACCCTAACTCTAACCCTAAACCTAACCCTAACCCTTATCCTTACCCTAACGCTAACCCTAACCCTAACCTTAACCCTAAAACTAACCCTAAAACATACCCTTACCCTAACCCTAACCCTAACACTAACCGTAACCCTTAACATAACCCTAACACTAACCCTAACCCTAACCCTAACCCCTAACCCTAACCCTAACCCTAACCCTAACCCTTACCCTTACCCTAATCCTAAACATAATCCTAACCCTAATCCTAACCCTTACCCTAACCCTAACCCTAACCCTAACCCCAACTCTATCCCTATACCTTACCCTTACACTAACACTAACCCTAACCCTAACCCTAACCTTAACCCTAACCCTTATCCTTACCCTAAACCTAACCATAACCCTAACCCTAAACCTAACCCTAACCCTAAACCTAACCCTTTCCCTTTCCCTAACCCTAACCCTAAACCTAACCGCAACTCTTACCCTGACCCTGACCCTAACCATAATCCTAACTCTAACACTAACCTTAACCCTTACCCTTACCCTTACCCTAACCCTAACTCTAAATCTAACCCTAACCCTTACCCTTACTCTAACGCTAACCCTAACCCTAAACTTAACCATAAACCTAACCATAACACATACCCTTACCCTAACTTTAACCCTAACCTTAACCTTAACCCTAACACTAACCCTTACCCTAAACCTTACCCTTACCTTAACCCCAACCCTAAACCTAACCCTAACCCTTACCCTAACCCTAACCCTAACCCTAACCCTAACCCTTACTCTAACCCTAACTCTAGCCCTAAACCTTACCCTTACCCTTATCCTAAACATAATCCTCACCCTAACCCTAACCCTTATCCTAACCCTAACTCTAACCCTAACCTAACCCTAACCCCAACCCTAACCGTAAACCTTAACCTTGCATTAACACTAACCCTAACCTTAACCCTAACCCTAACCCTAACCCTTGCCCTTACCCTAAACCTAAACCTAACCCAATCCCTAACCATTTACCTTACCCTAAACCTAAACCTAATATTTACCCTTACACTAACGATAACCCTAACCCTAACCTTAACCCTAAACGTAACCCTAACACATACCCTTACCCTAACCTTAACCCTAACCCTAACACTAACCATAACCCTAACCCTTACCCTTATCCTAACCCTAACTCTAACCCCAACTGTTACCCTTAACCTAAACCTAACCATAACGTTAATGCTAACCCTAACCCTAACCCTTACCTAACACTAAACCTAACATTAATCCTTACCCTAACCCTAAACCTAACACTAATCCTTACCCTTTCGCTAACCCTAACCCTAACCCTAACACTCACCCTTACCCTAACCCTAGCCCTAACCTAACCCTAACCCTAACCCTAACCCTAACCCAAACACTAACCCTAACCCTAACCTTACTCTTACCTAACCCTAACCCTAAACCTAACCCTAACCCTAACTCTAAACCTTACCCTTACCCTAAACCTACCCCTAACACTGAACCTAACCCTAAAACTTACCCTTACCCTAACACTAAACCTAACCCTAACCCATACCCTTACCCTAATCCTCACCCTAACCCTAACGCTAAACCTAACCCCTAACCCTAAACCTAACCCGAAACCTAACCCATACACTTATCCTAACACTAACCCTAACCCTAACACTTACCCTTACCCCTAACCCCTACCCTAATCCTAACCCTAACCCTAACCCCTTACCCTAACCCTAACCCTAACCCCAACCCTTACCCTTACCCTAAACTTAACCTAACCCTAACAATAACCCTAACCCTTTCCCTTACCCTAAACCTAACCCTAACACTAAGCCTAACCCTAAAACTTACCCTTACCCTAAACCTTACCTAACCCTAACCCTAACCTTAACCCTACCCCTAACCCTAACCTTAACCCTAACCGTAACCTTATCCCTAATCCTTACCCTTACCAAAACCCTAACCCTAAACCTAAAACTAACCCCTAACCCTACACCTAACCCTTACCCTTACCTAACCCTAACCCTAAACCTAACTCTAACCCTAACCCTAATCCTAACCCTAACCCTTACACTTACACTTAACCTTAACCCTTCCCTAACCCTAACCCTACCCTAACCATTACCCTAACCCTAACCCTAACCCTTTACCTAACACTAACAATAACCCTAACCACTAACTCTAACACTTACCTAACCCTAACCCTAACCCTAAACCCTAACCCTAACCCTAACCCTAACCACTAACCCCTAACCCTGACCCTAACTCTAACACTTACCCTTATCCTAATCCTAACCCTAACCCTAACACTTACCCTTACACTTAACCATTCCCTAACCCTAACCCTAACCCTAACCCTTACCCTAACCCTAACCCTTACCCTTACCCTAACCCTAAACCTAACCCTAACGCTAAACTTACCCTAACCCTTACCCTTACCCTAACCCTAACCCTAACCCTAACCCTAACCCTAAACCTTACCCTAAACCTAAACCTAACCCTAACTCTAAACCTTACCCTTACCTTAACCCTAACCTAACACTAACCCTTACCCTTACCTTAACCTAACCCTAACCCTAACCCTAAACCTTACCCTTACCCTAAACCTAACCCTAAACCTTACCCTAAACCTAAACCTAACCCTAACTCTAAACCTTACCCTTAACTTAACCCTATCCCTAACACATGCCCTTACCCTAACCCTAACATTAACCCTAAACTTAAGAGTAAACCTAAACCTAAACCTATCCCTAACCCTTACCCTAACCCTAACCTTAACCCCAAATCTAACCCTAACCCTAACCCTAACACTAACCTTTACCCTTACCCTAACCCTAACCACAAACCTAACCCTAACAATAACCCTACCCCTAACCCTTACTCTAAACCTAACCCTATCGTAACCCTAACCCTTACCTTTACCTAACCCTAAAACTAACCCTAAACCTAACCTTAACCCTAACCCTTACCCTTAACCTAACCCTAAACCTAAACCTAACACTAAACCGGAACTTAGCCCTTACACGTACGCTAACACTAAACCTAATCCTAACCCTTACCCTAACCCTAACCCTAACCCTAACCCTAACCCAAACCCTTACCCTTATCCTAACCCTAACCCTAACCCTAAACCTTACCTTACCATTACCCTAACCCTAACGCTTACCCTTACCCACACCCTAACCCTAACCCTTACCCTTAACCTAACCCTAACCTTAATCCTAACCCTTACCCTAACCCTAACCATAATCCTAAACCTAACACTTACCCTAACCCTAACCCTAACCCTAACCCTTACCCTTACCCTTACCCTAACCCTAACCCTAACCCTAACCCTTACACTTACCCTTACCCTAACCCTAACCCCAACCCTAAACCTAATCCTTTCCCTTTCCCTAACCGTAACCCTAACCCTAACCCTTACCCTAACCCTAACCCTAAACTAACCTTTACCCTTACCCTAACCCTAACCCTAACCTTAACCCTAACCCTAACCCTAACCCTAACCCTAACCCTAAACCTAACCCTAACACTTACCCAAACCCTAACCCTAACCCTAACCCTAAACCTTACTCTAACCCTAACCCTAACCTTAAACCTAAACCTTATCCTAACACTAACGCTAACCCTAACCCTAACTCTTAACCTAACCCTAACACTAACCCTAACCCTTACTCTAACCCTAACCCTAACCCTAACCCTATCACCTAAAAACCTAACCCTGACCCTAACTCTAACACTTACCCCTTATCCTAACAATAACCCTAACCCTAACACTCACCCTTACCCTAAACCCTACCCTAACCCTAACCTTAACCCTAACCCTTACCCTAACCCTAAACCTAACCCTAACCCTAACACTTACCCTTACCCTAACCCTAATCCTAACCATAACCCTAACCCTAAACATAACCCTTATCTTATCCGCACCACATACCCTTACCCTAACCCTAACTCTAACCCTAACCCTAACCCTAACCTAAAAATAAACCTAACCTAACCCTAACCCTAACCCTTACCCTAACCCTAATCTTAACCCAAACTCTAAACCTACCTCTAACCCTAACCCTAACCCTTACCCTTACCCTAACCCTAACCCTAAACCTAAACCTAATGCTAATCCTACCCCTAACCCTTACCCTAAACCTAACCCTAATCCTAAACCTAACCCTTACACTTACCCTAACCCTAACACTAAAACTAACCCTAACCCTATCCTTAACCCTAACCCTTACCCTAACCCTAACCCTAACTCTAACCCTAACCCTAAACCTAACCCTAAACCTAACCTTTACCCTTACCCTAACCCTAAGCCTAAACCTAACCATTACCCTAACCCTAAATCTTACCCTAACCCTAACCCTAACCCTAACACTTACCCTAACCCTAACCCAAACCCTAAACCTTACCCTAACCCTAACCCTAACCCTTACCCTAACCCTAACCCTAATCTTATCCCCTAACCCTAAATCTTAACCTAACCCTAACCCTAACCCTAACCCTGACCAGAACCCTTACCCTCACCCTAACCCTAACCCTTACCCTAACCATAACCCTGACCCTAACCCTAACCTTAACCTAAACCTAAACCTAAACCTAACACTTACCCTTACCATAACCCTAACCCTAACCCTAACCCTAACCCTTACCCTTACCCTAAACCTAACCCTAACTCTAACCCTAACCCTTACCCTTACTCTAACCCGAAAGCTAACACTAACCCTAACCCTAAACCTAACCCTAACCCTTACACTAACCCTAACCATAACCCTTACACTAACCCTAACCTCAACTTTAACCCTAACCCTAAACCTGACCCTAACCCTTATCCTTAACCTAAAACTTACCCTAAACCTAATCCTAACCCTAACCCTAACTCTTACCCTTACTCTAACCCTAACCCTAAACCTAACCCTAACCATAACCCTAACACTTACCCTTAACATAACCCTAAGCCTCAACCTAATCCTAACCCTAACCCTAACCCCTAATCCTAAACCTAACCCCTAATCCTTACCCTTACCCTAACCCTAACCCTAACCCTAACTGTAACACTTACCCTTAACCTAAACCTAACCCTAACCCTAACCCTTACCCTAACCCTAATCCTTACCCTAACCCTAACCCCAACACTAACCCTAACCCTTACCCTAAACCAAACCCTAACCCCTAACCCTAACCCTTACCCTAAACCTAACACAAACCATAACCCTAATCCTAACCCTTACCCTTAACCTAACCCTAACCCTAATTCTAACCCTAACCCTCTCCCTAAGACTAAACCTTACCATAACCCTAACCCCAACCCTAACCCTTACCCTAACCCTAAACCTAACCCTAACCCTAATCCTTACCCTAAACCTAACCCTAACCCCTAACCCTAACCCTTACCCTAACCCTAACCCAAACCATAACCTTAATCCTAACCCTTACCCTTAACCTAACCCTAACCCTAATTCTAACCCTAACCCTCTCCCTAAGCCTAAACCTTACCCTAACCCTAACCCTAACCCTTACCCTAACCCTAAACCTAACCCTAATCCTTACCCTTACCCTAACGCTAAACCTAACCCTAACCTTAACCCTAAAACTAACCCTAAAACATACCCTTACCCTAACCCTAACCCTAACACTAACCGTAACCCTTAACATAACCCTAACCCTAACCCTAACCCTAACCCTAACCCTAACCCTTACCCTAACCCTAACCCTGACCCTCACCCTTACCCTAACCCTAACTCTAGCCCTAACTCTTACCCTTACCCTAATCCTAAACATAATCCTAACCCTAATCCTAACCCTTACCCTAAACCTAACCCTAACCCTAACCCTTACCCTTACCCTTACCCTTACCCTAACTCTAACCCTAAACCTAACCCTAACCCTTACCCTCACCCTAACCCTAACCCTAACCCTAACCCTAACCCTTACCCTAACCCTAACCCTGACCCTCACCCTTATCCTAAACCTAACTCTAGCCCTAACCCTTACCCTTACCCTAATCCTAAACATAATCCTAACCCTAATCCTAACCCTTACCCTTAACCTAACCCTAACCCTAACCCTAAACCTTACATTTACCTTAACCCTAACCCTAAACCTAACCCTTATCCTTACCCTAACGCTAACCATAACACTAACATTAACCCTAACCCTAACCCTAACACATACCCTTACCCTCACCCTAACACTTCCCCTAAACGCAATCCTAAACATAACACTAACCCTAAAACTAATCCTAACCCTTACCCTAACCCTAACCCTAACCCTTACCCTTACACAAACCCTAACCCTAACTTTAACCCCAACCCTTAACCAAACCCTAACAGTAAACCTAACCCTAACCATTACCATAACCCTAACCCTAACCCTAACCCCAACCCTATCCCTAAACCTTACCCTTACACTAACACTATCCCTAACCCTAACCCCAACGTTAACCCTAACCCTTATCCTTACCCTAACCCTAACCATAACCCTAACCCTAAACCTAACCCTAACCCTAAACCTAACCCTTTCCCTTGCCCTAACCCTAACCCTAAACCTAACCGCAACTCTTACCTTGACCCTAACCCTAACCATAATCCTAACTCTAACCCTAACCTTAACCCTGACCCTTACCCTTATCCTAACCCTAACCCTAACCCTAACCCTAACACTAAACCTAGCCCTTACCCTAACAATAAACCTGGCCCTAACCCTAACACTAACCCTTACCCTTACCCTAACCCTAACCCTAACCATACCCCAAACCCTAACCCTAACCCTTACCCAAACCCAAACTCTAACCCAAACTCTTACCCTTATCCTAACCCTAACCCTAACCCTAACCCTAACTCTAACCCAAACTCTTACCCTAACCCTAACCCTAACCCTAACCTTAACCCTAATCCTTACCCTAGACCTAACTCTAAACCTAACCCTTACACTTTCGCTAACCCTATCCCTAACCCTAACAATTACCCTTACCCTAATCATAACCCTAAACCTAAGCCTAACCCAAACCCTAACCCTAAACCTAAACTTAACACTAACCCTAACCCTAACCCTAACCCTAATGCTAAACCTAAATCTAACCCTAACCTTAACCCTAACCCTAACCCTAACCTTAACCCTAACCCTAACCTTATCCCTAATCCTTACCCTTACCAAAACCCTAACCCTAAACCTAAAACTAACCCTAACCCTAAACCTAACCCTTACCCTTACCCTAACCCTAACCCTAAACCTAACTCTAACCCTAACCCTAACCCCGAACCCTAAACCTAACCCTAAACCTAACCCTAAACCTAACCCTTATCCTAACACTAACCCTAAACCTAACCCTAACCCTAAACCTAACCCTTACTCTTAAGCTAACCCTAACCCCAACACTAACCCTAACCGTAAAATTTACCCTTACCCTAAACCTAACACTAAACCTTACCCTAACCCTAACCCTAACCCTAACCCTTGCCCTTACCCTATGCTAACCATAACCCTAACCTTAACACTAACCCTAACCGTTACACATACCCTTACCCTAACCCTAACACTAACCCTAACCGTAACCCTAAACATAACCCTAACCCTAACCCTAACCCTAACCCATATCCTAACCCTAACCCTAACCCTAACCCTTACCCTTACCTAACCCTAACCCTAACCTTAACCCAACCCTAAACATAACCCTAACAGTAACCCTAACCCTTACCCTTAACCTAACCCTAATCCTTACCCTAACTGTAACCCTAATCCTAAACCTAACCGTCACCCTTACCCTTACCCTAACCCTAACCCTAACCCTAAACCTAATCCTAACCCTATCCCTAACCTTAACCCTAACCCTTGTCCTTACCCTAACCCTTACCATAACCCTAACACTAAACCTAACCCTAACACTAAACGTAACCCTTACTTTTAAACTAACCCTAACCCTAAACCTATCCGTATCCCTTACCCCGACCCTAACCCTAACCGTAATCCTAACTCTAACCCTAACCTTAACCCTAACCCTTACCCTTACCCTAACCCTAACCCTAACCCTAACCGTAACCGTAACCCTTACCCTAAACCTAACCCTAACCCTAACCCTAAAACTTGTCTTTACCCTAAACCTAACACTAACCATATCCCCAACCCTTACCCTAACCCTAACTCTAACCCTACCTCTTACCCTTACCGTAACCCTAACCCTAACCTTAATGCTAACTAAAACCCTAATCCTTACCCTAACCCTAAACCTAACCCTAACCCTAACCCTAACCCAAACCCTAACTCTAACACTAACTCTTACCCTTACCCTAACCCTAACCTTAATGCTAACCCTAACCATTACCCTAACCTTAACCCTAACTCTAAACCTAACCCTTACCCTTACCCTAACCCTAACTCTAAACCTAACCCTAACCCTAACCCTAAACCTTAGTCCATACCCTAACCCTAACCCTAAACCTAACACTAACGTTAACCGTAAAACTAACCTTAACCCTAACCCTAACCCTAACCCTTACCCTTACCCTAACCCTAACCCTAAACCTAACCCTAACATTAAACTTAACCCTAAACCCTAACCCTAACCCTAACCCTACCCCTTACCCTTATCCTAACCCTAACCCTAACCTAACACTTACCCTTACCTTAAATGAACCATAACCATAAACCTAACCCTTACCCTAATCCTAAACATAACTCTAACCCTAAACCTAAACCTTACCCTTACACTAACCCTAACCCTAACACTAACCCCAACCCTAACACTAAACGTTACCCTTACACTAAAACTAACCCTAACCCTTACCCTAACCATAACCCTAACACTAACCCTAACCCTTACCCTTACCTTAACCCTAACCCTAACCCTTACACTTAGCCTATCGCTAACCCTAACCCAAACCTTAATCCTAACCCTAACCCTACCCTTACCCTTACCCTAAACCTAACCCTAACTCTAACCCTAACCCTAACCCTAACCCTTACCCTAACCCTAACCCTAACCCTTACCCTAACCCTAACCCTAACCCTAACATTAACCCTAACCCTAACCCTAACACTAAGCCTTAAACTTACCCTAACGCTAAACCTCAACCTAACCCTAAACTTAACCCTAACCCTAACCCTAACCTTAACCTTAACCTTAACCCTAACCCTATCCCTAACCCTTACCCTTACACAAACCCTAACCCTAAACCTAAAACTAACCCTAACCCTAAACCTAACCCTTACCCTTACCCTAACCGTAACACTAAACCTAACTCTAACCCTAACCCTAAAGCTAAACCCGAACCCTAACCCTAACCCTAACCCTAACCCTTATCCTAACACTATCCCTAACCCTAACCCTAACCCTAACCCTAACCCTAACCCTAACCCTTACCCTTACCCTAATCCTAAACCTAACCCTAACGCTAACCCTAACCCTAACCCTTACCCTTACCTTAACCCTAACCCTAACCCTTACCATTACCCTAACGCTAACCATAAACTTAACCTTAACCCTAACCCTAACCCTAATACATACCCTTACCCTAACCGTCACCGTAACCCTTACCCTAACCATAACCCTGACCCTAACCCTAACCTTACCCTAAACCTAAACCTAAACCTAACACTTACCCTTACCGTAACCCTAACCCTAAACCTAACCCTAACCCTAACCCTAACACTTACCCTTACCCTAACCCTAACCATAACCTAAACACCAACCCTAAACCTAACCCTAACAGTAACCCTAATCCTTACTCTTACCCTAACCCTAACCCTTACCCTAACCCTAAACCTAATCCTAAACATAACCCTCACCCTTTCCCTTACCCTAACCCTAACCCTAAACTTTACCCTTACCCTAAACATAACCCTAAACCTTACCCTAACCCTAACCCTAACCCTACCCTAACCCTTACCCTAATCCTAACCCTAACCCTAACCCTAACCCCTAACCCTAACCCTTAACATAACTCTAACCCTAACCCTAAACCTAACCCTTACCCTAACCCTAACCCTAACCCTTACCCTAACACTACCCCTAACCCTAAACCTAACCTTAAACCTAACCCTAACCATAACCCCAACCCTAATCCTTCCCCTTCCCCTTACCCTAACCCTAACCCTAACCGTAACCCTAACCCTAACCATGACCTGAACCTAACCCTAACCCTAACCGTAACCCATAACCCTAACCCTAACCCTAATCCTTACGATTATCCTAACACTAACCCTAACCCTATCACTTACCCTTACCCTAACCCCTAGCCTAACCCTAACCCTAACCCTAACCCTAACCGTAACCCTAAACCTTACACTTACCCTAAACCTAAACCTAACCCTTACCCTAAACCTAAACCTAAACCTAACCCCAAACCTTACCCTTATCATAACCCTAACCCTAATCCTTAATCTTACCCTAATGCTATCCCTAACCCTAACCCTAACCCTAATATATACCCTTACCCTAACCCTAACCCTAACCTTAACCGTAACCCTAAACCTAACCCTAAACCTAACCCTAACCCTAACCCATACCCTAAACCTAACCCTAACCCTAACCCTTACCCTTACCCTAACCCTAAACCTAACCTTACCCCAAACTTTTCCCTAACCCTTACCCGTACCCTAACACATACCCTTACCCTAACCCTAACCCTAACCCTTACCCTAACCCTAACCCTAATCCTAACCCGAACCCTAACCCTAACCCTAACCTAACCCTAACCTTAATGCTAACTCTAACCCTCACCCTAACCCTTACCCTAAACCTAATCCTAACCCTAACCCTAGCCCTAACCCTTACCCTTACACTAACCGTAACCCTAAACCTAACCCTAACCCTAACCGTAAAACCTAACCCTAACCCTAACCCTTACCCTTGCACTAACCCTAACCCTCCCCCTAGTCCTTACCCTTACCCTATCCCTAACCCTAACCATGACCTTAACCTAACCCTAACCCTAACCTCTAACCCTAACCCTAACCCTAACCCTAAACCTACCCCATAACCCTAACCCTAAACCTAACCCTAAACTCTAACCCTAACCCTAGCCATAACCCTAAACCTTACCCTTATCCTAACCCTACACCTAACCCTAAAATTTACCCTTACCTAACGCCAATCCTAACCCTAACCCTAACCCTAAACCTCACCCTAACCCTAACCCTAACCCTAACCCTAACCCTAAACCTAATGCTAACCCTAACCCCTAACCCTAATCCTAACCCTAACAATAACCCTAAACCTAACCTAACCCTAAACTTAATGCTAACTCTAACCCTAACCCTAACCCTTACCCTAAACCTAACCTTAACCCTAACCCTAACCCTAAGCCTTACACTTACCCTAACCCTAACCCTAACCCTAACCCTAAGCCTTACCCTAACCCTAACCCCAACACTTACCCTTACCCTTACCCTAACCCTAACCCTAACCTTTACCCCAACCCTAACCTAACCATAACCCTAACCCTAACCCTTACCCTTGACCTAACCCTAACCCTAAAACTAACCCTAATCCTAACCTAACCCTAACCCTTACCCTAACCCTAACCCTAATACTCACCCTAACCCTTACCCTTACCCTAACCCTAACCCTAACCCTTATCCTTACCCTTACCCTAACCCTAACCCTAAACCTAACCCTAACTCTTACCCTTATCCTAACACTAAATCTAACCTTAACCCAAACCCTAATCCTAACGCTAACCCTTACACTTTCCCTAACGTTAACACTAACTCTAACAGTTAAACTTACCCTAAACTTAACCCTAACCCTAAACCTAACCCTAACCATAACCCTAAACGTTAACACTAACCCCTAACCCTAACCGTAACTCTAACACTTACCCTAACCCTAACCCTAACCCTTACCCTTACCCGAAACTAAACCTAACTTTAACCCCAACCCTAAACCTAACCCTAACCCTAACCCTTACCCTAACACTAACCCTAACCCTAGCCCTAACCCTAACACTTATCCTTACTCTAACCCTAACCCTAACCTAACCCTTACCCTAACCCTAACCCTAACTCTAACCCTAACACTTACCATTACCCTAACCCTAACCCTAACCCTAAACCTTACCCTAACCCTAACCCTAACCCTAACCGTAACACTTATCCTTACCCTAACCCCAACCCTAATCCTAACCCTAACCCTAACCCTTGCACTTATCCAAACCCTAAACCTAACCCTAACACTTACCCTTATCGTAAAGCCTACCCTAACCCTAACCCTAACCCTAACCCTAACCCTTACCCTAACCCTAACCCTAACCCTAACCCTTACCCTTAACCTAAACCTAAACCTAAACCTAACCCTAACCCTTTCCCTTACCCCAAACCTAAACCTAATCCTAACCCTAACCCTAAAACTTACCCTTACCCTTACCTTAACCCTAACCCTAACCCTAACCCTTCCCTTACCCTAACGCTAACCCTTACCCTTACCTTAACCGTAACCCTAACCCTAACAGTTACCCTCACCCTAACGCTAACCCTAACCCTAACCTTAACCATAACCCTAACAAATACCCTTACCCTAACACTAACCCTAACCCTAACCGTAACCCTAAACCTAAACCTAACCCTAACCCTAACCCTAACCGTTAAACTAACCCTATCCCTAACCCTAAACTTCACCCTTACCCTAAACCTAACCCTAACCCTAACACTAACCCTAACGCTTACCCTAACCCTAACCCTTATCCTAACCCTAACCCTAACCCTAACCTTAAACGTTAACCTAACCCTAACAATAACCCTAACCTCTAACCCTAACCCTTACCCTAACCCAAGCCTAACCCTAACCCTAACCCCTAACCCTAACCCTAACACTAACCCCTATCCCTAACCATAACCCTAACACTTACCCATATCCTAACCCTAACCCCAACTCTAACACTTACCCTTACCCTAACCCCTAACCCTAACCCTAACCCTAACCCTAAGCTTAACACTAACCCTAACCCTTACCAGAACCCTAACCCGAACCCTAACCTTAACCGTAACCCTAGCCCTAACCCTTACCCTTACCCTAAAACTAACCCTAACCCTAACCCTAACCCTAAACGTAACAATTGCCCTTACCCTAACCCTAACCCTAAACCTAACACTAACCCTAACCCTAACCCTAACCCTTATCCTTACCTAACCCCAACCCTAAACCTAACCCTAACCCTAACACCTAACCCTAACCCTAACCCTTACCCTTATTCTAAACCTAACCCTAACACTTACCTTACCCTAACCCCTACCCTAACCCTAACCCTAACCCTAACACTTACCTTTACCCTAACCCTAACCCTAACCTTAACCCCAACCCCAAACCTAACCCTAACACTAACCCTAACTGTTACCCTTTCCCTAACCCTAAACCTAAACCTAACCCTAACCCTAACCCTAAGCTTAACACTAACCATAACCCTTACCAGAACCCTAACCCGAACCCTAACCTTAACCGTAACCCTAGCCCTAACCCTTACCCTTACCCTAAAACTAACCCTAACCCTAACCCTAACCCTAACCCTAAACGTAACAATTGCCCTTACCCTAACCCTAACCCTAAACCTAACACTAACCCTAACCCTAACCTTAACCCTTATCCTTACCTAACCCCAACCCTAAACCTAACCCTAACCCTAACACCTAACCCTAACCCTAACCCTTACCCTTATTCTAAACCTAACCCTAACACTTACCTTACCCTAACCCCTACCCTAACCCTAACCCTAACCTTAACACTTACCTTTACCCTAACCCTAACCCTAACCTTAACCCCAACCCCAAACCTAACCCTAACACTAACCCTAACTATTACCCTTACCCTAACCCTAAACCTAAACCTATCCCTAACCCTAACCCTAACCCTAACCCTTACACTAACACTAACACTAATCCTAACCCTAACCCTTACCCTTAACTTTACCCTAACCCTAACAATAAACCTAAACCTAACCCTAAGCCTAACACTAAACCTAACCCCTAACACTAACAATAACCCTAACTCTTACCCTTATCCTAACCCTAACCCTAACCCTAACACTTACCCTTACCCTAACCCCATCCCTAACCCTAAACCTAACCCTAACCCTTACCCTAACCCTAACCCTAACCCTAACAATTACCATTACCCTAACACTAATTCTAACCCTAACCCTAACCCTAACCCTAACTCTAACACTTACCCTTATCCTAATCCTAACCCTAACCCTAACACTTACCCTTAACCTTAACCCTTCCCTAACCCTAACCCTAACCCTAACCCTTACCCTAACCCTAACCCTAACCCTTTACCTAACACTAACAATAACCCTAACCACTAACTCTAACACTTACCTAACCCTAACCCTAACCCTAAACCCTAACACTAACCCTAACCCTAACCACTAACCCTAACCCTGACCCTAACTCTAACACTTACCCTTATCCTAATCCTAACCCTAACCCTAACACTTACCCTTACCCTTAACCATTCCCTAACCCTAACCCTAACCCTAACCCTAACCCTTACCCTTACCCTAACCCTAAACCTAACCCTAACGCTAAACTTAACCCTAAACCTTACCCTTACCCTAACCCTAACCCTAACCCTAACCCTAAACCTTACCCTAAACCTAAACCTAACCCTAACTCTAAACCTTACCCTTACCTTAACCCTAACCCTAACACTAACCCTTACCCTTACCCTAACCCTAACCCTAACCCTAAACCTTACCCTTACCCTAAACCTAACCCTAAACCTTACCCTAAACCTAAACCTAACCCTAACTCTAAACCTTACCCTTAACTTAACCCTATCCCTAACATATGCCCTTACCCTAACCCTAACATTAACCCTAAACTTAAGAGTAAACCTAAACCTAACCCTATCCCTAACCCTTACCCTAACCCTAACCTTAACCCCAAATCTAACCCTAACCCTAACCCTAACACTAACCCTTACCCTTACCCTAACACTAACCCTAAACCTAACCCTAACAATAACTCTACCCCTAACCCTTACTCTAAACCTAACCCTATCGTAACCCTAACCCTTACCTTTACCCTAACCCTAAAACTAACCCTAAACCTAACCTTAACCCTAACCCTTACCCTTAACCTAACCCTAAACCTAAACCTAACCCTAAACCGGACCTTAGCCCTTACACGTACGCTAACCCTAAACCTAATCCTAACCCTTACCCTAAACCTAACCCTAACCCTAAACCAAACCCTTACCCTTATCCTAACCCTAACCCTAACCCTAAACCTTACCCTTACCCTTACCCTAACCCTAACGCTTACCCTTACCCATACCCTAACCCTAACCCTTACCCTTAACCTAACCCTAACCTTAATCCTAACCCTTACCCTAACCCTAACCCTAACCATAATCCTAAACCTAACACTTACCCTAACCCTAACCCTAACCCTTACCCTTACCCTTACCCTAACCCTAACCCTAACCCTAACCCTTACACTTACCCTTACCTAACCCTAACCCCAACCCTAAACCTAACCCTTTCCCTTTCCCTAACCGTAACCCTAACCCTAACCCTTACCCTAACCCTAACCCTAAACTAACCTTTACCCTTACCCTAACCCTAACCCTAACCTTAACCCTAAGCCTAACCCTAACCCTAACCCTAACCCTAAACCTAACCCTAACACTTACCCTAACCCTAACCCTAACCCTAACCCTAAACCTTACTCTAACCCTAACCCTAACCTTAAACCTAAACCTTATCCTAACACTAACGCTAACCCTAACCCTAACTCTTAACCTAACCCTAACACTAACCCTAACCCTTACCCTAACCCTAACCCTAACCCTAACCCTATCACCTAAACATAACCCTGACCCTAACTCTAACACTTACCCTTATCCTAACAATAACCCTAACCCTAACACTCACCCTTACCCTAAACCCTACCCTAACCCTAACCTTAACCCTAACCCTTACCCTAACCCTAAACCTAACCCTAACCCTAACACTTACCCTTACCCTAACCCTAATCCTAACCATAACCCTAACCCTAAACATAACCCTTATCTTATCCACACCACATACCCTTACCCTAACCCTAACTCTAACCCTAACCCTAACCCTAAACCTAAAAATAAACCTAACCCTAACCCTAACCCTAACCCTTACCCTAACCCTAATCTTAACCCAAACTCTAAACCTACCTCTAACCCTAACCCTAACCCTTACCCTTACCCTAACCCTAACCCTAAACCTAAACCTAATGCTAATCCTACCCCTAACCCTTACCCTAAACCTAACCCTAATCCTAAACCTAACCCTTACACTTACCCTAACCCTAACCCTAAAACTAACCCTAACCCTATCCTTAACCCTAACCCTTACCCTAACCCTAACCCTAACTCTAACCCTAACCCTAAACCTAACCCTAAACCTAACCTTTACCCTTACCCTAACCCTAAGCCTAAACCTAACCATTACCCTAACCCTAAATCTTACCCTAACCCTAACCCTAACCCTAACACTTACCCTAACCCTAACCCAAACCCTAAACCTTACCCTAACCCTAACCCTAACCCTTACCCTAACCCTAACCCTAATCCTAACCCCTAACCCTAAATCTTAACCTAACCCTAACCCTAACCCTAACCCTGACCAGAACCCTTACCCTCACCCTAACCCTAACCCTTACCCTAACCATAACCCTGACCCTAACCCTAACCTTAACCTACACCTAAACCTAAACCTAACACTTACCCTTACCGTAACCCTACCCCTAAACCTAACCCTAACCCTAACCCTAACCCTTACCCTTACCCTAAACCTAACCCTAACTCTAACCCTAACCCTTACCCTTACTCTAACCCCAAAGCTAACTCTAACCCTAACCCTAAACCTAACCCTAACCCTTACCCTAAACCCACCCATAACCCTTACACTAACCCTAACCTCAACTTTAACCCTAACCCTAAACCTGACCCTAACCCTTATCCTTAACCTAAAACTTACCCTAAACCTAACCCTAACCCTAATTCTAACCCTAACCCTCTCCCTAAGCCTAAACCTTACCATAACCCTAACCCTAACCTAACCCTTACCCTAACCCTAAACCTAACCCTAACCCTAACCCTTACACTTACCCTTACCCATACCCTAACCCTAACCCTAACCCTAACCCTAACCCTAACTGTAACACTTACCCTTAACCTAAACCTAACCCTAACCCTAACCCTTACCCTAACCCTAATCCTTACCCTTACTCTAACCCCAAAGCTAACTCTAACCCTAACCCTAACCCTAACCCTAACCCTTACACTAAACCTAACCATAACCCTTACACTAACCCTAACCCTAATCCTAACCCTTACCCTTAACCTAACCCTAACCCTAATTCTAACCCTAACCCTCTCCCTAAGCCTAAAACTTACCATAACCCTAACCCTAACCCTAACCCTTACCCTAACCCTAAACCTAACCCTAACCCTAACCCTTACCCTTACCCTTACCCATACCCTAACCCTAACCCTAACCCTAAACCTATCCTTACGCTAATCCTAAACCTAACCCTAACCCTTACCCTAACCCTAACCCTAACCCTAACCTACCCCTTACACTTACCCTAACCCTAACCCTAAACTTAACCCTTCCCGTAACCC
>JANJXV010000738.1:312500-335000 GCA_024803745.1 Megascapheus bottae | reverse complement strand
CCCTAACCCTAACCCTTTACCTAACACTAACACTAACCCTAACCACTAACCCTAACCCTTACCCTAACCCTAATCCTAACCCTAAACCCTAACCCTAACCCTAACTCTAACCACTAACCCTAACCCTGACCCTAACTCTAACACTTAGCCTTATCCTAATCCTAACCCTAACCCTAACACTTACCATTACCCTTAACCCTTCCCTAACCCTAACCCTTACCCTAACCCTAACCCTAGCCCTAACCCTAAACCTTATCATTAACCTAAACCTAACCCTAACCTTTACCCTAAACCTAACTCTAACACTAACCCTAATCCTTACCCTTACCTTAACCCTAACCATAACACTAACCCTTACCCTTACCCTAACGCTAACCCCATCCCTAATCCTAACCCTATCCCTAACACATTACCTTACCCTAACCCTAACCCTAACGCTAAACCTAAGAATAACCCTAAACCTAACCCTAACCCTAACCCTTACCCTAACCCTAACCTTAACCCCAAATCTTACCCTAACCCTAACCCTAACACTAACCCTTACCCCTACCCGAACCCTAACCCTAAACCTAACCCTAACAATAACCCTACCCCTAACCCTTACCCTAACCTAACCCTATCGTAACCCTAACCCTAACCCTTACCTTTACCCTAACCCTAACCCTAACCCAAAAACTAACCCTAAACTTAACCTTAACCCTAACCCTTACCATTAACCTAACCCTAACGCTAACCCTAAACCTAACCCTAGCCCTTAAACTTACCCTAACCATAACCCTAATCCTAACCCTTACCCTAACCCTAACCATAACCCTAACATTTACCCTTACCTAACCCTATCACTTACCCTAACCCTAACCCTAACCCTAAATCTTACCCTAACCCTAACCCAAAACCTTACCCTTACCCTAACCCTAACCCTAACCCTATACCTTACCCTTATCCTTACCCTAACCCTAACGCTTACCCTTACCATTACCCTAACCCGAACCCTTACCCTTACCCTAACCCTAAACTTAATCCTAACCCTTACCCTAACCATAACCCTAACCCTAATCCTAACCCTAACACTTACCCTAACCCTAACCCTAACCCTTACCCTAAACCTAACCCTAACCCTAACCCTTACCCTTACCATAACCCTAAACCTAACCCTAACCCTTACCCTTACCCTAACCCTAACCTTAACCCTAACCCTTACACTCACTCTTACCCAAACACTAACCCTAACCCTAAACCTAACCCTTTCCCTTTCCCTAATCCTAACCCTAAACCTTACCCTTACCCTAACCCTAACCCTAAACTAACCTTTACCCTTACCTAACCCTAACCCTAACCCTAACCCTTACCCTTACCCTAAACCTAACCCTAACTCTAACCCTAACCCTTACCCTTACTCTAACCCCAAAGCTAACTCTAACCCTAACCCTGAACCTAACCCTAACCCTTACACTAAACCTAACCATAACCCTTACACTAACCCTAACCTCAACTTTAACCCTAACCCTAAACCTGACCCTAACCCTTATCCTTAACCTAAAACTTACCCTAAACCTAACCCTAACCCTAACCCTAACACTTAACCTTACCCTAACCCTAACCCTAAACCTAACCCTAAACATAACCTTAACACTTACCCTTACCATAACCCCAACCCTCAACCTAACCCTAACCCTAACCCTAACCCCTAATCCTAAACCTAACCCCTAATCCTTACCCTTACCCTAACCCTAACCCTAACTGTAACACTTACCCTTAACCTAAAAATAACCCTAACCCTAACCCTTACCCTAACCCTAATCCTTACCCTAACCCTAACCCCAACACTAACCCTAACCCTTACCCTAAACCTAACCCTAACCCTTACCCTAACCCTAACCCAAACCATAACTCTAATCCTAACCCTTACCCTTAACCTAACCCTAACCCTAATTCTAACCCTAACCCTCTCCCTAAGCCTAAACCTTACCCTAACCCTAACCCTAACCCTTACCCTAACCCTTACCCTTACCCTAACCCTAACCCTAACACTAACCCTAACCCTTACCCTAACCCTAACCCTAACCCTAACCCTATCACCTAATCCTAACCCTGACCCTAACTCTAACACTTACACTTATCCTAACCCTAAGCATAACCCTAACATTCACCCTTGCCCTAAACCCTACCCTAACCCTAACCTTAACCCTAACCCTTACCCTAACCCTAAACCTAACCCTAACCCTAACACTTACCATTACCCTAACCACTAACCTTAACCCTGACCCTAACTCTAACACTTACACTTATCCTAATCCTAACCCTAACCATAACACTTACCCTTACCCTTAACCCTACCCTAACGCTAACCCTAACACTAACCCTTACCCTAACCCTAACCCTTTACCTAACACTAACACTAACCCTAACCACTAACCCTAACCCTTACCCTAACCCTAATCCTAACCCTAAACCCTAACCCTAACCCTAACTCTAACCACTAACCCTAACCCTGACCCTAACTCTAACACTTAGCCTTATCCTAATCCTAACCCTAACCCTAACACTTACCATTACCCTTAACCCTTCCCTAACCCTAACCCTTACCCTAACCCTAACCCTAGCCCTAACCCTAAACCTTATCATTAACCTAAACCTAACCCTAACCTTTACCCTAAACCTAACTCTAACACTAACCCTAATCCTTACCCTTACCTTAACCCTAACCATAACACTAACCCTTACCCTTACCCTAACGCTAACCCCATCCCTAATCCTAACCCTATCCCTAACACATTACCTTACCCTAACCCTAACCCTAACGCTAAACCTAAGAATAACCCTAAACCTAACCCTAACCCTAACCCTTACCCTAACCCTAACCTTAACCCCAAATCTTACCCTAACCCTAACCCTAACACTAACCCTTACCCCTACCCGAACCCTAACCCTAAACCTAACCCTAACAATAACCCTACCCCTAACCCTTACCCTAACCTAACCCTATCGTAACCCTAACCCTAACCCTTACCTTTACCCTAACCCTAACCCTAACCCAAAAACTAACCCTAAACTTAACCTTAACCCTAACCCTTACCATTAACCTAACCCTAACGCTAACCCTAAACCTAACCCTAGCCCTTAAACTTACCCTAACCATAACCCTAATCCTAACCCTTACCCTAACCCTAACCATAACCCTAACATTTACCCTTACCTAACCCTATCACTTACCCTAACCCTAACCCTAACCCTAAATCTTACCCTAACCCTAACCCAAAACCTTACCCTTACCCTAACCCTAACCCTAACCCTATACCTTACCCTTATCCTTACCCTAACCCTAACGCTTACCCTTACCATTACCCTAACCCGAACCCTTACCCTTACCCTAACCCTAAACTTAATCCTAACCCTTACCCTAACCATAACCCTAACCCTAATCCTAACCCTAACACTTACCCTAACCCTAACCCTAACCCTTACCCTAAACCTAACCCTAACCCTAACCCTTACCCTTACCATAACCCTAAACCTAACCCTAACCCTTACCCTTACCCTAACCCTAACCTTAACCCTAACCCTTACACTCACTCTTACCCAAACACTAACCCTAACCCTAAACCTAACCCTTTCCCTTTCCCTAATCCTAACCCTAAACCTTACCCTTACCCTAACCCTAACCCTAAACTAACCTTTACCCTTACCTAACCCTAACCCTAACCCTAACCCTTACCCTTACCCTAAACCTAACCCTAACTCTAACCCTAACCCTTACCCTTACTCTAACCCCAAAGCTAACTCTAACCCTAACCCTGAACCTAACCCTAACCCTTACACTAAACCTAACCATAACCCTTACACTAACCCTAACCTCAACTTTAACCCTAACCCTAAACCTGACCCTAACCCTTATCCTTAACCTAAAACTTACCCTAAACCTAACCCTAACCCTAACCCTAACACTTAACCTTACCCTAACCCTAACCCTAAACCTAACCCTAAACATAACCTTAACACTTACCCTTACCATAACCCCAACCCTCAACCTAACCCTAACCCTAACCCTAACCCCTAATCCTAAACCTAACCCCTAATCCTTACCCTTACCCTAACCCTAACCCTAACTGTAACACTTACCCTTAACCTAAACCTAACCCTAACCCTAACCCTTAACCTAACCCTAATCCTTACCCTAACCCTAACCCCAACACTAACCCTAACCCTTACCCTAAACCTAACCCTAACCCCTAACCCTAACCCTTACCCTAACCCTAACCCAAACCATAACTCTAATCCTAACCCTTACCCTTAACCTAACCCTAACCCTAATTCTAACCCTAACACTCTCCCTAAGCCTAAACCTTACCCTAACCCTAACCCTAACCCTTACCCTAACCCTTACCCTTACCCTAACCCTAACCCTAACACTAACCCTAACCCTTACCCTAACCCTAACCCTAACCCTAACCCTAACCCTATCACCTAATCCTAACCCTGACCCTAACTCTAACACTTACACTTATCCTAACCCTAACCATAACCCTAACATTCACCCTTGCCCTAAACCCTACCCTAACCCTAACCTTAACCCTAACCCTTACCCTAACCCTAAACCTAACCCTAACCCTAACACTTACCATTACCCTAACCACTAACCTTAACCCTGACCCTAACTCTAACACTTACACTTATCCTAATCCTAACCCTAACCATAACACTTACCCTTACCCTTAACCCTACCCTAACGCTAACCCTAACACTAACCCTTACCCTAACCCTAACCCTTTACCTAACACTAACACTAACCCTAACCACTAACCCTAACCCTTACCCTAACCCTAATCCTAACCCTAAACCCTAACCCTAACCCTAACCCTAACTCTAACCACTAACCCTAACCCTGACCCTAACTCTAACACTTAGCCTTATCCTAATCCTAACCCTAACCCTAACACTTACCATTACCCTTAACCCTTCCCTAACCCTAACCCTTACCCTAACCCTAACCCTAGCCCTAACCCTAAACCTTATCATTAACCTAAACCTAACCCTAACCTTTACCCTAAACCTAACTCTAACACTAACCCTAACCCTTACCCTTACCTTAACCCTAACCATAACACTAACCCTTACCCTTACCCTAACGCTAACCCCATCCCTAATCCTAACCCTATCCCTAACACATTACCTTACCCTAACCCTAACCCTAACGCTAAACCTAAGAATAACCCTAAACCTAACCCTAACCCTAACCCTTACCCTAACCCTAACCTTAACCCCAAATCTTACCCTAACCCTAACCCTAACACTAACCCTTACCCCTACCCGAACCCTAACCCTAAACCTAACCCTAACAATAACCCTACCCCTAACCCTTACCCTAACCTAACCCTATCGTAACCCTAACCCTAACCCTTACCTTTACCCTAACCCTAACCCTAACCCAAAAACTAACCCTAAACCTAACCTTAACCCTATCCCTTACCATTAACCTAACCCTAACGCTAACCCTAAACCTAACCCTAGCCCTTAAACTTACCCTAACCCTAACCCTAATCCTAACCCTTACCCTAACCCTAACCATAACCCTAACATTTACCCTTACCTAACCCTATCACTTACCCTAACCCTAACCCTAACCCTAAATCTTACCCTAACCCTAACCCAAAACCTTACCCTTACCCTAACCCTAACCCTAACCCTATACCTTACCCTTACCCTTACCCTAACCCTAACGCTTACCCTTACCATTACCCTAACCCGAACCCTTACCCTTACCCTAACCCTAAACTTAATCCTAACCCTTACCCTAACCATAACCCTAACCCTAATCCTAACCCTAACACTTACCCTAACCCTAACCCTAACCCTTACACTAAACCTAACCCTAACCCTAACCCTTACCCTTACCATAACCCTAAACCTAACCATAACCCTTACCCTTACCCTAAGCCTAACCTTAACCCTAACCCTTACACTCACTCTTACCCAAACCCTAACCCTAACCCTAAACCTAACCCTTTCCCTTTCCCTAATCCTAACCCTAAACCTTACCCTTACCCTAACCCTAACCCTAAACTAACCTTTACCCTTACCTAACCCTAACCCTAACCTTAACCCTAAACATAACCCTAAACCTTACCCTTACCCTAACCCTAACCCTAAACCTAACCCTAAACCTTACTCTAACCCTAACCCTAAACCTAACCCTAACCCTTACCCTTACCCAAACCCTAACCTTAACCCTACCCCTAACCCTAACCCTAACCCTTACCCTTACCCTAACCCCAACCCTAAAACTAACCCTTACCCTAACCTTATCCCTATCCCTAACCCTTACCCTTACCCAAACCTAACCCTAAACCTAACCCTAACTGTAACCCCTAACCCTAACCCTAACCCTAACGCTTAGCCTTACCCTAACCCTAACCCTAAACGTAATGCTGACCCTAAGCCTAACAATAACCCTTACCCTAACCCTAACCCTAACCCTAATCCTTACCCTAACCCTAACAGTAATCCTAAACCTAATCCTTATCCTTTCCCTAACCTAACCCTAACTCTAACCCTAACCCTAACCTTAACCCAAACCCTAACCCTAAACCTAACCCTTACGCTTACCCTAACCCTAACACTTAACCTAACCCTAACCCAAAACCTAACCCTACCCCTTACCCTAACCCTGACCTTTACCTAACCCTAACCCTAACCCTAAATCTTACCCTTACCCTATACCTAATCCTTACCCTTACCCTAATCCTAACCCTAACCCTAAACCTAACCCTAACCCTAACCCTTACCCTTACCCTAAACCTAACCCTAAACCTAAACCTAACCCTAACCCTAACCATAAACCTTACCCTTACCCTAACGCTAACCCTTACTTTTACCCTAACACTAAACCTAAACCTAAACCTAATCCTAACCCTAACCCTTACCATTACCCTAACCCTAACCCTAACCCTAAACCTAACTCTAACCCTTCCCCTAACACTAACCCTTACACTTACCCTAACCCTAACTGTAACCCTAACCCTAACCCTAAACCTTACCCTTACCCTAAACCTAACCCTAAACCTAACCCTAACCCTTACCCTTGCCCTCACACTAACCCTAACCTTAAACCTAACCCTAACACCAACCCTAAACTTAACCCTAACCCTTATCCTTACCCTAACCTTAACCCTAACCCTAACCCTTACCCTAACCCTAACCGTAACCCTTACCTTAACCCTAACACTAACCCTTAACCTAACCCTAACCCTAAACATAAACCTTACCCTTAACCAAACCCTAAACCTAACCCAACCCTAACCCTACGCCTAACACTAACCCTAACCCTAACCATAACCCTAAACATAACCCTACCCCTAACACTAACCCTTACTCTTACACTAACCCTAACCCTAAACCCAACGCTAACCCTAACCCTAACCCTAAATCAAACCTTAACCCTAAACCTAACCCTAACCCTTGCCCTTACCCTAACCCTAAACTAAACCTAACACTAACCCTAACCCTAACGCTAACCCTAACCCTTACCCTTACCGAACCCTAAACCTAACCCTAAACCCTAACCCTAACCCTAACCCTAACCCTTACCCTTATCCTAACCCTAACAGAAACCCTAACACTTACCCTTACCCTAACCCCTACCCTAACCCTAACCCTAACCCTAACCCTTACCATAACTCTAACCGTAACCCTAATCCTTACACTTACCCTAACCCTAACCTTAACCCTAACCCTAAACCTTACCCTTACCCTAAACCTAACCCTTACCCTTGCCCTAACGCTAACCCTAACACTAACACTAAACCTAAACCTAACCCTAACTCTAACACATACGCTTACCCTAACCCTAACCTAAACGTAACCCTAACACTAACCCTAACCCTAACCCTTACCCTTACCCTTACCCTTAACCTTACCCTAACCCTAACTCTAACCTTAACCGTTTCCCTTACAATCATCCTAAACATAAACCTAACCCAAATCCTAAACCTTACCCTTACCCTAACCCTAACCCTAACCCCAACCCTAACCCTAAACGTTACCATTACAATAAACCTAACCCTAACCCTTACCCTAACCATAACCCTAACACTAACCCTAACCCTTACCCTTAGCTTAACCCAAACCCTAACCCTTAACGTTACCTTAACGCTAACCCTAATCCTAACCTTAACCCTAACCCTAACCCTAACCCTACCCTTACCCTTACCCTTACCCTAAACCTAAACCAAACTCTAACGATAACCCTAACCCTAACCCTAACCCTTACCCTAACCTAACCCTAACCCTTACCCTAAACCTAACCCTAAGCCTAACCTTAACCCTAAACCTAACCCTAACCTTAACCCTAACATTAAGCCTATCCCTAACCCTTACCCTTATCCTAACCATAACCCTAAACCTTACCCTAACCCTAACCCTAACCCTAAACCTAACCCTTACCCTTACCCTTACCCTAACCCAATCCCTAAAAATAACTCTAACCCTAAACCTAACACTAACGCCGAACCCTAAACCTAACCCTAACCCTAACCCTTACCTAACACTAACCCTAACCCTAATCCTTACCCTAAACCTAAACCTAACACTAATCCTTACCCTTTCGCTAACCCTAACCCTAACCCTAACACTCACCCTTACCCTAACCCTAGCCCTAACCTAACCCTAACCCTAACCCTAAACCTAACCCTAACCCAAACACTAACCCTAACCCTAACCCTAACCTTTACCCAAACACTAACCCTAACCCTAACCCTAAACCTAACCCTAAAATTTACGCTTACCTTAACACTAACCCTAACCCTAACCCATACCCTTACCCTAATCCTCACCCTAACCCTAACGCTAAACCTAACCCCTAACCCTAACCCTAACCCGAAACCTAACCCTTACACTTATCCTAACACTAAGCCTAACCCTAACACTTACCCTAACCCTAACCCTAACCCCAACCCTTACCCTTACCCTAAACTTAACCTAACCCTAACAGTAACCCTAACCCTTTTCCTTACCCTAAACCTAACCCTAACACTAAGCCTAACCCTAAAACTTACCCTTACCCTAAACCTAACCCTAACCCTACCCCTTACCCTTATCCTAACCCTAACACTAACCCTAACCCTAACATTTACCCTTACCCTAACCCTAACCCTAACTCTAACCCTAACCCTTACCCTTACAATAATCCTAAATATAAACCTAACCCTAATCCTAAACCTTACTCTTACCCTAACCCTAACCTTAACCCCAACCCTAACCCTAACCCTTACCCTAACCATAACCATAACACTAACCCTAACCCTTACCCTTAGCTTATCCCTAAACCTAACCCTTAACCTTACCCTAACGCTAACCCTAATCCTAACCTTAACCCTAAACCTAACCCTACCCTTACCCTTACTCTAAACCTAAGCCTAACTCTAAACCTTACCATAACCCTAACCCTAACCCTTACTCTAACCTAACCCTAACCCTTACCCTAAACCTAACCCTAACCTTAACCCTAACCCTAACCCTAACCCTTACCCTTAACCTAACGCTAAACCTAAACCTAACCCTAACCCTAACACTAACCCTAACCCTAAACTCAACCCTAACCCTAAGCCTATCCCTAACCCTTACCCTTACCCTAACCCTACACCTAAATCTAACACTAACCCTAACCCTAAACCTAACCCTTACCCTTACCCTAACCCAAACCCTAAACCTAACTCTAACCCTAACCCTAACCCTAACACTAACGCCGAAACCTAAACCTAACCCTAACCCTTACCCTTATCCTAACACTAACCCTAACCCTAACACTAACACTTACCCTTAACCTAACTCTAAACCTAACCCTAACCCTAACCCTAACCCTTACCCTTAACCTAACCCTAACCCTAACCCTTACATTTACCTTAACCCTAACCCTAACCCTAACCCTAACCCTTACCCTTAACCTAACCCTAACCCTAACCCTTACATTTACCTTAACCCTAACACTAAACCTAACCCTTATCCTTACCCTAACGCTAACCATTACCCTAACATTAACCCTAACCCTAGCCCCAACACATACCCTTACCCTAACCCTAACACTTACCCTAAACGTAATCCTAAACATAACACTAACCCTAACCCTAATCCTAACCCTTACCCTAACCCTAACCCTGACCCTTACCCTTACACTAACCCTAACCCTAACCTTAACCCCAACCCTTAACCAAACCCTAACAGTAAACCTAACCCTAACCATTACCATAACCCTAACCCTTACCCTAACCCTAACCCTAATCCTAACCCTCACCATTACCGTTAGCCTAACCCTAACCCTAACCGTCAACCTAACCCTAACCCTAACCCTAACCCTAACCATAAAACTAACCCTAAAACATACCCTTACCCTAACCCTAACCCTAACACTAACCGTAACCCTTAACATAACCCTAACCCTAACCCTAACCCTAACCCTAACCCTTACCCTAACCCTAACCCTGACCCTCACCCTTACCCTAACCCTAACTCTAGCCCTAACCCTTACCCTTACCCTAATCCTAAACATAATCCTAACCCTAATCCTAACCCTTACCCTTAACCTAACCCTAACCCTAACGCTAACCCTTACATTTACCTTAACCCTAACCCTAAACCTAACCCTTATCCTTACCCTAACGCTAACCATAACACTAACATTAACCCTAACCCTAACCCTAACACATACCCTTACCCTAACCCTAACACTTACCCTAAACGTAATCCTAAACATAACACTAACCCTAACCCTAATCATAACCCTTACCCTAACCCTAACCCTAACCCTTACCCTTACACTAACCCTAACCCTAACTTTAACCCCAACCCTTAACCAAACCCTAACAGTAAACCTAACCCTAACCATTACCATAACCCTAACCCTAACCCTAACCCCAACCCTATCCCTAATCCTTACCCTTACACTACCACTATCCCTAACCCTAACCCCAACGTTAACCCTAACCCTTATCCTTACCCTAACCCTAAACATAACCCTAACCCTAAACCTAACCCTAACCCTAAACCTAACCCTTTCCCTTGCCCTAACCCTAACCCTAAACCTAACCACAACTCTTACCTTGACCCTAACCCTAACCATAATCCTAACTCTAACCCTAACCTTAACCCTGACCCTTACCCTTATCCTAACCCTAACCCTAACCCTAACCCTAACACTAAACCTAGCCCTTACTCTAACAATAACCCTGGCCCTAACCCTAACACTAACCCTTACCCTTACCCTAACCCTAACCCTAACCATACCCCAAACCCTAACCCTAACCCTTACCCAAACCCAAACTCTAACCCAAACTCTTACCCTTATCCTAACCCTAACCCTAACCTTAATTCTAACCCTACCCCTAACCCTTACCCTAACCCTAACCTTAACCCTAATCCTTACCCTAGACCTAACTCTAAACCTAACCCTTACACTTTCGCTAACCCTATCCCTAACCCTAACAATTACCCTTACCCTAATCATAACCCTAAACCTAAGCCTAATCCAAACCCTAACCCTAAACCTAAACTTAACACTAACCCTAACCCTAACCCTAACCCTAATGCTAAACCTAAATCTAACCCTAACCTTAACCCTAACCCTAACCCTAACCTTAACCCTAACCCTAACCTTATCCCTAATCCTTACCCTTACCAAATCCCTAACCCTAAACCTAAAACTAACCCTAACCCTAAACCTAACCCTTACCCTAACCCTAACCCTAAACCTAACTCTAACCCTAACCCTTATCCTAACACTAACCCTAACCCTAAACCTAACCCTAAACCTAACCCTTACCTAACACTAACCCTAAACCTAACCCTAACCCTAACCCTAACCCTTACTCTTAAGCTAACCCTAACCCCAACCCTAACCCTAACCGTAAAATTTACCCTTACCCTAAACCTAACACTAAACCTTACCCTAACCCTAACCCTAACCCTAACCCTTGCATTTACCCTATGCTAACCATAACCCTAACCTTAACACTAACCCTAACCGTTACACATACCCTTACCCTAACCCTAACACTAACCCTAACCGTAACCCTAAACATAACCCTAACCCTAACCGTAACCCTAACCCATACCCTAACCCTAACCCTAACCCTAACCCTTACCCTTACCTAACCCTAACCCTAACCTTAACCCAACCCTAAACATAACCCTAACAGTAACCCTAACACTTACCCTTAACCTAACCCTAATCCTTACCCTAACTGTAACCCTAATCCTAAACCTAACCGTCACCCTTACCCTTACCCTAACCCTAACCCTAACCCTAACCCTAAACCTAATCCTAACCCTATCCCTAACCTTAACCCTAACCCTTGTCCTTACCCTAACCCTTACCATAACCCTAACACTAAACCTAACCCTAACACTAAACGTAACCCTTACTTTTAAACTAACCCTAACCCTAAACCTATCCGTATCCCTTACCCCGACCCTAACCCTAACCGTAATCCTAACTCTAACCCTAACCTTAACCCTAACCCTTACCCTTACCCTAACCCTAACGCTAACCCTAACCGTAACCGTAACCCTTACCCTAAACCTAACCCTAACCCTAACCCTAAAACTTGTCTTTACCCTAAACCAAACACTAACCATATCCCCAACCCTTACCCTAACCCTAACTCTAACCCTAACTCTTACCCTTACCGTAACCCCAACCCTAACCTTAATGCTAACTAAAACCCTAATCCTTACCCTAACCCTAAACCTAACCCTAACCCTAACCCTAACCCTAACTCTAACCCTAACTCTTACCCTTACCCTAACCCTAACCTTAATGCTAACCGTAACCATTACCCTAACCTTAACCCTAACTCTAACCCTAACCCTTACCCTTACCCTAACCCTAACTCTAAACCTAACCCTCACCCTAACCCTAAACCTTAGTCCATACCCTAATCCTAACCCTAAACCTAACACTAACCTTAACCGTAAAACTAACCTTAACCCTAACCCTAACCCTAACCCTTACCCTTACCCTAAACCTAACCCAAAACCTAACCCTAACATTAAACTTAACCCTAAACCCTAACCCTAACCCTAACCCTACCCCTTACCCTTATCCTAACCCTAACCCTAACCTAACACTTACCCTTACCCTAAATGAACCATAACCATAAACCTAACCCTTACCCTAATCCTAAACATAACTCTAACCCTAAACCTAAACCTTACCCTTACACTAATCCTAACCCTAACACTAACCCCAACCCTATCACTAAACGTTACCCTTACACTAAAACTAACCCTAACCCTTACCCTAACCATAACCCTAACACTAACCCTAACCCTTACCCTTACCTTAACCCTAACCCTAACCCTTACCCTTAGCCTATCGCTAACCCTAACCCAAACTTTAATCCTAACCCTAACCCTACCCTTACCCTTACCCTAAACCTAACCCTAACTCTAACCCTAACCCTAACCCTAACCCTTACCCTAACCCTAACCCTAACCCTTACCCTAACTCTAACCCTAACCCTAACATTAACCCTAACCCTAACCCTAACACTAAGCCTTAAACTTACCCTAACGCTAAACCTAAACCTAACCCTAAACTTAACCCTAACCCTAACCCTAACCTTAACCTTAAACTTAACCCTAACCCTATCCCTAACCCTTACCCTTACACAAACCCTAACCCTAAACCTAAAACTAACCCTAACCCTAAACCTAACCCTTACCCTTACCCTAACCCTAACCCTAAACCTAACTCTAACCCTAACCCTAAAGCTAAACCCGAACCCTAACCCTAACCCTAACCCTAACCCTTATCCTAACACTATCCCTAACCCTAACCCTAACCCTAACCCTAACCCTTACCCTTACCCTAATCCTAAACCTAACCCTAAACTAACCCTAACCCTAACCCTTACCCTTACCCTAACCCTAACCCTAACCGTAACCCTTACCCTTACCCTACCCCTAACCCTCACCTTAACGCAACCCTAAACCTAACCCTAACCCCATCCCTAACACTTACACTTACCCTAACCCTAGCACTAAACCTAACCCTAACCCTAACCCTAACCCTTACCCTAAACCTAACCCTAATCCTAACTCTAACCCTTACCCTTACCCTTACCCTAACCCTAACCCTAAACCTAACCCTAATCCTAACCCTAACCCTAACCTTATCCATGAACCTTATCCTTACCCTAAACCTAACACTAAAAATAACCCTAAACCTAAACATAACCTTAACGCTAACCCTAACAATAACCCTAATCCTAACCCTTACCCTAACACTAACCCTAACCTTAACCCTAACCCTTACCCTTACCCTAAACCTAACCGTAACCCTTACCCGTACCCTATCATTAACCCTAACCCTAAACCTAACCCTTACTCTAACCCTAAGCCTAACCCTAACCCTAAACCTAACCATAACCCTAACCCTTACCTTTACCCTAACCCTAAACCTAAACGTAACCCTAACCCTTACTCTTACCCTTACCCTCACCTAAACTTGAACCTAACCCTAACCCTAACCCTAACACTAACCTTAACCCTAAACCCTTATCCTTACACTAACCCTAACCCTAACCATAAACCTAACCCTAACACTAACCTTAACCCTAACCCTTTCCCTTAACCTAACCCTAACCCTAACCATAAACCTAACATTAACCCTAAACTAAACCGTTATCCTTACCCTATCCCTAAACCTGCAACTAACCCTAACCCTAACCATAACCCTAACCCCTACCCCTAACCCTACCCCTTACCCTTACCCTAACCCTAACCCTAACCCTAACCCTAACACTTACCATAACCCTAACCCTAACCGTTACCCTTATACTAAACCTGACCCTAAACTTAAACCCAGCCCTAAACCTAACCCTAACACTAACCCTAACCCTAACCTCAAACCTAACCATAACCATAACCCCAAACCTGACCCTTATCCTTACCCTAAACCTAAACCTAAGCCAAACCCTATCCCTAACCCTAACTCTAAATTTAACCCTAACACTAACCCTAACCCTTGCCCATTCCCTAACCCTAACCCTAAACCTATCACTAACCCTAACCCTAACCCTAACCATTAAACTTAAGCTAACCCTAACCCTAAGCCTAACCTTAACCGAACCCTAAACCCAACCCTAATCCTAACCCTAAACCTTACCCTTACCCTAACTCTAGCGCTAAACCTAACCCTTACCCTTACCCTTACGCTAACCCTAACCCTAAACCTAACCCTAAACCTAACTCTAACCATAACCTTAACCCTAACCCTTATCCTTACCCTAATCCTAACCCTAAACCTAACCCTAAACCTAGACCTAACCTTTGCCCTACCCTAACCCTAACTCTAAACCTAACCCTAACACTTACCCTAACACTAACCCTAACCCTAACCCTAACACTTACCCGTACACTAACCCTAACCCTAACCCTTACCCTTACCCTAACCCTAACCCTAACCTGAACCCTTACCCTTACCCTTACCCTAACACTAACCCTAACCCAAACCCTAAACCTAACCCTAACCCTAACCCTAAGCCTTACCCTTTCCCTAACCCTAACGCTAAACCTAACCCTTACCCTTACCCTAACCCTAAACCTAACCCTAAACCTAACCCTAACCCTAACCCTATCCCTAACCCTAACCTTAACCCAACCCTAACCCTAACCCTAACCCTTACCCTCACATTAACCCTAACCCTAATCCTTACCCTAACCCTAACCCTAACCCTATCCCTAACCCTTACCCTATCCCTAACCCTAACCCTAACCCTTACCTATACCCTAACCCTTACCTATACCCTAACCCTAAACCTGACCCTAAACCTAACCCTAACCCTAACACTAAGCCTAAGCTTAAACCTAACCCAAACCCAAACCCTAACCCTAACCCGTACCTTTCCCTAACCCTAACCCTAAACCTAACCCTAACCGTAACCCTAACCCTGACCCTTACCCTTACCCTTAACCTAACCCTAACCCTTACCCTACACCTAAACCTAACCCTAACCCTAACCCTTACCCTTACCTTACCCTAACCCAAACTCTGAACCTTACCATTACCCTAACCCTAACACTAACCTTAACCCCAAACCTAAACATAACCCTAACCCTAAACATAACCCTGACCCTAACTCTAATCCTTACCCTAACACTAACCCTAACCCTAACCCAAGGCCTAACACTTACCCTTACCCTAACCCTAAGCCTAACCCTAAGGCTTACCCTTCCCCTAACCCTAAACCTAACCCTAACCCTAACCCTAACCCTTACCCTTACATTAACCCTAACCCTAACCTTAACCCTAACCCGAACCCTAAACGTAACCCTAAACCTAACCTTAATGCTAACCCTTATCCTTACCCTAACCCTAAACATAACCCTAACCCTAAGCCTAAACCTAACACTAAACCTAACCCTTACCCTTACCCTTACGCGAACCCTAAACCGAAACCTAACCGTAACCCTTACCCTAACCCTAACCCTAACCATAACCCTAAACCTAAATCTAACTCTAACCCTAACCCTTACCCTAACCCTAACCGGGCCCTAACCCTAACCCTAACCCTAACCCTAACCCTAGCACTTGCCCTAACCTTAACCCTAACCATTGCCCTTATCCTAACCCTAACCCTAAGCTTAATCCCAACCCTAAACCTAACCCTAACCCTAACCCTTACCCTAACACTTACCCTAAACCTAACCCTTACCCTAAACCTAACCCTTATCCTAACCCTAACTCTAACCATAAAACTTACCCTAACCCTAACCCTAACTTTAACACTTAACCTTACCCTAACCGTAACCCTAACCATAACCCTTACACTAACCCTAACCCTAACCCTAACACTTACCCTAACCCTAACCCTTAACCTAACCCTAACCCTAACCCTAACCCTTACACTAATCCTATCACTATCACTAACCCTAACCTCTAACCCTAACCCTTAACCTAACCCTAACCGTAACCCTAACCCTTACCCTTACCCTAACCTTAAACCTAACTCTAACCCTAACCCAAACCCTAACCCTTACCCTAACCCTAACCCTAACACTTACCATAACCCTAACCCTAACCCTAACCTTAAACCTAACCCTAACCCTAACCATAACCATAACCCTTACCCTTACCCTAAACCTAACCTTAAACCTAACCCTAACCCTAACCCTAACTCTATACTTAACCCTATCACTAACCCTAACCCAAACCCTAACCCTTACCCTTAACCTAAACCTAACCCTAAACCTAAACATAACCCTACCCTAACCCTACCCTAACCCTAAACCTAACCCTAATCCTTACCCTTATCCTAACCCTAACACTAACCCTAACCCTAACCCTAAACCTTACCCTTACCCTAAACCTAACCCTAACCCTTACCCTAAACCTAACCCTAACCCTAACCCTAAACCTAACCCTTAACCTTATCTTAACCCTAACCCTAAAACTGACCCTTACCCCTACCCTAACGCTAACCCTAAACCTAAACCTAACCTTAACCCTAACACATACCCTTACCCTAACCCTAACCCTACTTTAACCCTAACCCTAAACCTAACCCTAACCCTAACCCTAACCCATACCCTAACCCTACCCTAACCCTAACCCTTACCCTAACCCTAACCCTAACCCTTACCCTAACCCTAACACTAACCCTAACCCTAACTCTAAACTTAACCCTAACCCTAACCCATACCCGAACCCTACCCTAACCCTAACCCATACCCTAACCCTAACCCTAACCCTTACCCTCACCCTAACCCTAACCCTAACCCTAACTCTAAACTTAACCCTAACCCTAACCCTAACCCTAACCCTTACCCTAACCCTAACCCTAAACCTAAACCTAAGCCTAACACTATCCCTAACCCTAACGCTAACCTTAAACCTAACTCAAACCCTAACCCTAAACCTAACCCGTACCTTTACCTAACCCTAACCCTAACCCTAACCCTAACCCTGACCCTTACCCTTACCCTAACCCTAACCCTACACCTAACGCTAACACCTAAACCTAACCCTAACCCTAACCCTTACCCTTACCCTAAACCTAATCCTAACCCTGACCATTACCATTACCATTACCCTAACCCTAACCCTAACTTTAACCCCATCCCTAAACCTAACCCTAACCCTAACCCTAACCCTTACCCTATCCCTAATCCTTACCCTAAACCTAACACTAACCCTAACCCTAAGCCTAACACTTACCCTTACCCTAACCCTAACTCTAACCCTAACGCTTACCCTTACCCTAATCCTAAACCTTACCCTAAACCTAACCCTAACCCTAACCCTAACACTAACCTTAAACCTAACCCAAACCCTAACACTAACCCTAAGCCGTACCCTAATCCTAACTCTAATCCTTACCCTAACCCTAACCCTACCCTAGGCCTAACACTTACCCTTACCCTAACCCTAAACCTAACCCTTACATTAACCCTAACCCTAACCTTAACCCTAACCCGAACCCTAACCCTAACCCTAAACCTAACCTTAATCCTAACCCTTATCCTTACCCTAACCCTAACGATAATCCTAACCCTAAGCCTAACCCTAACCCTAAACCTAACACTTACCCTTACCCTTACGCGAACCCTAACCCAAAACCTAACCGTAACCCTTACCCTAACCCTAACCCTAACCCTAACCCTAACACCTAACCGTAACCCTAACCCTAACCCTTACCATTACCCTAACCCTAACCCTAACTCTGACCCTTACCATTACCCTAACCCTAACCCTAACCTTAACCCCAACCCTAAACCTAACCCTAACCCTAACCATAACCCTTACCTTACTCTAATCCTTACCCTAACCCTAACCCTAACCCTACCCTAGGCCTAACACTTACCCTTACCCTAACCCTAAACCTAACCCTAACGCTTACCCTTACCCTAAACCTAAACCTAACCCTGACCCTAACCCTAACCCTAAACCTAACCGCCAACCCTAACCCTCACACTAACCCCTAACCATATCCCTAACCATAACCATAACCCTTACCCTTTTCCTAACCATACCCCTAACCTAAAACTTACGCTTACCCTAACCCCTCCCTAAGCCTAACCCTAATCCTAACCCTAACCCGAACCTAACCCTTACCCTTACCCTAACCTTAAACCTAACCCTAACACTAACCCTTACCTTACACAAACCCTAACCCAAATCTTAACCCTAACATGAACCCTAACCCTAACCCTAACCCTAACCCTAACATTAACCCAACCCTAACCCTAAACCTAACCCTTACCCTTACCCTAACCCAAACCCTAACTTTAACCCAACCCTAACCCTAACTCTAACCCTTACCCTAACACTAACTCTAACCATAATCCTTCCCCTAACCCTAACCCTAAACCTACATCTAACCCTTATCCTTTCCCTAACCGTAACACTAACCCTAACCCTTACCCTTACCCTAACCCTATACCTAACCCTAACCCTAACCCTAACCCTAACCCTAAACCTAACACATACACTTACCCTAACCCTAATCCTTACCGTAACCCTAACCCTAACCGTAACCCTAAACCTTACACTTACCCTAAACCTAAACCTAACCCTTACCTAAACCTAACCCTAACCCTAACCCCAACCCTTACCCTTATCATAACCCTAACCCTAACCCTTACCCTTACCCTAATGCTATCCCTAACCCTAACCCTAACCCTAATACATACCCTTACCCTAACCCTAACCCTACCCTTAACCGAAACCCTAAACCTAACTCTAAACCTAACTCTAACCCTAACCCATACCCTAACCCTAACCCTAACCCTAACCCTTACCCTTACCCTAACCCTAACCCTAACCTTAACCCAAACTTTACCCTAACCCTTACCCTTACCCTAACACATACCCTTACCCTAACCCTAACCTAACCCTTACCCTAACCCTAACCCTAATCCTAACCCTAACCCTAACCATAACCCTAACCTAACCCTAACCTTAATGCTAACTCTAACCCTCACCCTAACCCTTACCCTGAACCTAATCCTAAACCTACCCTAGCCCTAACCCTTACCCTTACACTAACCGTAACCCTAAACCTAACCCTATCCCTAACCCTAACCGTAAAACCTAACCCTAACCCTAACCCTTACCCTTACACTAACCCTAACCCTCCCCCTAGTCCTTACCCTTACCCTATCCCTAACCCTAACCATGACCTTAACCTAACCCTAACCCTAACCTCTAACCCTAACCCTAACTCTAACCCTAACCCATAACCCTAACCCTAAACCTAACCCTAAACTCTAACCATAACCCTAGCCATAACCCTAAACCTTACCCTTATCCTAACCCTACACCTAACCCTAAAATTTACCCTTACCCTAACCCCAATCCTAACCCTAACCCTAACCCTAAACCTCACCCTAACCCTAACCCTAACCCTAACCCTAAACCTAATGCTAACCCTAACCCCTAACCCTAATCCTAACCCTAAAAATAACCCTAACCCAAACATAACCCTAAACTTAATGCTAACTCTAACCCTAACCATAACCCTTACCTTAAACCTAACCTTAACCCTAACCCTAACCCTAAGCCTTACACTTACCCTAACCCTAACCCTAACCCTAACCCTAATCCTTACCCTAACCCTAACCCCAACACTTACCCTTACCCTTACCCTAACCCTAACCTTTACCCCAACCCTAACCTAAACATAACCCTAAACCTAACCCTTACCCTTGCCCTAACCCTAACCCTAAACCTAACCCTAATCCTAACCTAACCCTAACCCTTACCCTAACCCTAACCCTAATACTCACCCTAACCCTTACCCTTACCCTAACCCTAACCCTAACCCTTATCCTTACCCTTACCCTAACCCTAACCCTAACCCTAACCCTAACCCTAACTCTTACCCTTATCCTAACACTAACTCTAACCTTAACCCAAACCCTAACCCTAACGCTAACCCTTACACTTTCCCTAACGTTAACACTAACTCTAACACTTAAACTTACCCTAAACTTAACCCTAACCCTAAACCTAACCCTAACCATAACCCTAAACGTTAACACTAACCCCTAACCCTAACCGTAACACTAACACTTACCCTAACCCTAACCCTAAACCTTACCCTTACCCGAAACTAAACCTAACCTTAAGCCCAACCATAAACCTCACCCTAACCCTAACCCTTACCCTAACACTAACCCTAACCCTAACCCTAACCATAAACGTTACCTAACTCTAATACTTACCCTAACCCTAACCCTAACCCTACCCTAGGCCTAACACTTACCCTTACCCTAACCCTAAACCTAACCCTAACGCTTACCCTTACCCTAAACCTAAACCTAACCCTGACCCTAACACTAACCCTAAACCTAACCTCCAACCCTAACCCTCACACTAACCCCTAACCATATCCTTAACCATAAACATAACCCTTACCCTTTTCCTAACCCTACCCCTAACCTAAATCTTACGCTTACCCTAACCCCTCCCTAACCCTAACCCTAATCCTAACCCTTCCCCAACCCTAATCCTAACCCTAACCCGAACCTAACGCTTACCCTTACCCTAACCTTAAACCTAACCCTAACACTAACCCTTACCTTACACTAACCCTAACCCAAATCTTAACCCTAACACGAACCCTAACCCTAACCCTAACCCTAACCCTAACCCTAACATTTACCCAACCCTAACCCTAACCCTAACCCTTACCCTTACCCTAACCCAAACCCTAACTTTAACCCAACCCTAACCCTAACTCTAACCCTTACCCTAACACTAACTCTAACCATAATCCTTCCCCTAACCCTAACCCTAAACCTGCATCTAACCCTTATCCTTTCCCTAACCGTAACACTAACCCTAACCCTTACACTTACCCTAACCCTATACCTAACCCTAAACCTAACCCTAACCCTAACCCTAACACTAACCTTAAACCTAACCCAAACCCTAACACTAACCCTAACCCGTACCCTAACCCTAACTCTAATCCTTACCCTAACCCTAACCCTAACCCTACCCTAGGCCTAACACTTACCCTTACCCTAAACCTAAACCTAACAATGACCCTTACCCTAACCCTAAACCTAACCCTGACCGTAACACTAACCCTAAACCTAACCGCCAACCCTAACCCTCACACTAACCCCTAACCCTATCCCTAACCATAACCATAACCCTTACCCTTTTCCTATCCCTACCCCTAACCTAAAACTTACGCTTACCCTAACCCCTCCCTAACCCTAACCCTAACCCTAACCATAACCATAACCCTAACCCTAAGCCTAACCCTAACCCAAAACCTAACTTTTACCCTTACGCTAACCCTAACCCTAAACCTAACCGTAAACCTTACACTAACCCTAACACTAATCCTAACTCTAACCCTAACCTTAACCCTAACCCTTACCCTTACCCTAACCCTAACCCTAAACCTAACCCTAACCCTAACCCTAATCCTTACCCTAATCCTAACCCTAACCATAACCCTTACCCTAACCCTAATCCTTACCCTAATACTTACC
>JANJXV010000738.1:295000-310000 GCA_024803745.1 Megascapheus bottae | reverse complement strand
CTTACCCTAACCCTAACCCTAACCCTACCAAAGGCCTAACACTTACCCTTACCCTAACCCTAAACCTAACCCTAACGCTTACCCTTACCCTAAACCTAAACCTAACCCTGACCCTAACACTAACCCTAACCCTAACCCTAACCCTAACACCTAACCCTAACCCTAACCCTAACCCTTACCCTTACCCTTACCCTAACCCTAACCCTGACCCTTACCATTACCCTAACCCTAACCCTAACCTTAACCCCAACCCTAAACCTGAACCTAACCCTAACCCTAACAATTAACCTAACCCTAATCCATACCCTAACCCTAACCCTAAGCCTAACACTTACCCTTACCCTAACCCTAACGCTTACCCTTACCCTAACCCTCACCCTAACCCTAACCCCTAACCCTAACCCTAATCCTAACCCCTAAACCTAACCCTAACCATAACCATAACCCTTACCCTTATCCTAACCCTACCCTTAACCCTAAAACTTACCCTTACCCTAAACCCAACCCCAACTCTAACCCTAACCCTTCCCCTAACCCTAAAGCTAACCCTAACACTACCCTAACCCTTACCCTTACCTTAACCCTAAACCTAACCATAACCCTAACCCTAACCCTTCCCTTACACTAACCCTAACACTAACCTTAACCCTAACCCAAACCCTAACCCTAACCCTAAACCTAACCTTAACCCTAACCCTTATCCTTACCCTAACCCTAACCATAATCCTAACCCTAAGACTAACCCTAACCCTATACCTAACCCTTACCCTTACGCTAACCTAACCCTAAACCTAACAGTAACCCTTACCCTTACCCTTAACCTAACCCTAACACTAATCCTAACACTAAACATAACCTTAACGGTAAACCTTACCCTAACCCTAACCCTAAACCTAAACCTAACCCTAACCCTAAACCTAACCCTTACCCTAACCCTTCCCCTGGCCCTAACCCTAACCCTAACCCTAACCCTAACACTTACACTAACCCTAACCCTAACCCTTACCCTAACCCTAACCCTAACCCTAACAGTTACACTTACCCTAACCCTAACCTAACCCTTAACCTAAACCTCACCCTAACCCTAACCACTAAACCTAAACCTTAACCCAACCCTAACCCTAACCCTAACCCTAACACTTACCCTTACCCTTACCGTAACCCTAAACCTAACCCTAACCCTAACCCTAACCTTAACCCTTTTCCTAACCCTAACCCTAATCCTAACCCTAACCCTTACCCTTACCCTAACCCTAAACCTAACCCTAAAACTAACACTTACCCTAACCCTAACCCTAACCCTAACCCTAACCCTTACCCTTACCCAACCCTAACCCTAAACCTAAACCTAACCCTAACCCTAACCCTAACCCTTACTCTTACCGTAACCCTACCCCTAACCCTAACCCTAATCCTAACCCTTATCTTAACACTTACCCTAACCCTAACACCAACCCTAACCCTTACCCTAACCCTAACCCTAACAGTTACACTTAACCTAACACTACCCCTAACCCTAACCCTAATCCTAACACTTACCCAAACCCGAACCCTAACCCTAACCCTTACTCTTACCCTAACCCTACCCCTAAACTTAACCCCAACCCTAAACTTAACCCTAACCCTAACCCTTACCCTAACACTTACCCTAATCCTGACCCTAACCTAACACTTACCCTTACCCTAACCCTTACCCTAACCCTTACCCTAACCCTAACCTTAAACCTAATCCTTACCCTTACCCAAACCCTAACCCTGACCCTAATCCTTACCCTAAACCTACCCCTAACTCTAATCCTTACCCTTTCCCTAACCCTAACCCTAACCCTAAATCTAACCCTTACCCTTACCCTAACCCTAACCCTAACCCTACCCTAACCCTAACCCTAACCCTAACCTCAACCCTAACCCTGACCCTAAACCTAACCCTAACCTTACCCTTACCCTAACCGTAACCCTAAACCTATCCCTAACACTAACCCTAAACCTACCACCTAAACCTAACCCTAACCCTTACCCTTATCCTAACCCTAACCCTAACCCTAACCCTAAAACTTACCCTTACCCTAATCCTAACCCTAACCATTACTCTTACCCTAACCCTAACCCTAAACTTAACGCCAACCCTAAACCTAACCCTAACCCTAACCCTTACCCTAACACTTACTGCAATCCTAACACTTACCCTTACCCTAAACCTTACCCTAACATTATCCTTAACCCTAACCCTAACCCTAACCCTTACCCTAACCCTAACCCTAACACTAACCCCTATCCCTAACCCTTAACCTAATCCAAACCCTAACCGTAACGCTAACCCTTACCCTTACCCTAACCCTAAACCTAACTCTAACACTAATCCTAACCGTAAACATAACGCTAACCCTTACCCTCATCCTAAACCTAACTCTTATCCTAACCCTAACCCTAACCCAAAACTTAAGCCTAAACCTAACCCTAATCCTAACTCTAACCCTTACCTGTACCCTAACCCTAACCCTAACCCTAACACTTACTCTTACCCTAACCCTAAACCTAACCCTAACCCTAACCCTCACCCTAAACCCTAACCCTAACCCTAACCCTAACCCTAACCTAACCCTAAACCTAACCCTAACCCCTGAACCTAACCATAACCGTAACCCTAACCCTTACACTTACCCTAACCCTAACCCTAACCCGAACCCTAACACTTACACTAACCCTAACCCTAACCCTAACCCTTACCCTTACCCCAACCCTAACCCTAAACTTAACCCAAACCTAAACCTAAACCTAACCCTAACGTTTATCCTAACACTTACCCTAACTCTAACCCTAACCCTAACGCTAACACTTACTCTTACCCTAACCCTAACCCTAACACTAACCGTTACCCTAACCCTAATCCTAACCCCAACCCTTACACTAACCCTAACACTATCCCTAACCTCTAACCCTAACCAATAACTTAACCTCTAATCCTAACCCTAACCCTAACCCTTACCCTAGCCCTAACCCTAACCCAAACCCTTACCCTTACTCTAACCCTATCCCTAAACTTAACCCCACACCCAAACCTAACCGTAACCTTAACCCTAACTCTTACCCTTAACCTAACCCTAACCCTAAACCTAACCCTAACCCTAACACTAACCCTTACCCTAACCCTAACCCTAATCCTAACCCTAACCTTTACCCTTACCCTAAACATAACTCTAACCCTAAACCTTACCCCAACCCTAACACTAACCCTAACCCTAACCTGAACCCTTACCCTTATCCTTACCTTAACCCTAACCCAAAACCTAACCCTAAACCTAACCCTAACCCTAAACAATACCCTTACCCTTAACCTAACCCTAACCCCAAACCTAACCCTAACCCTTACCCTAACCCTAACCCTAACCATAACCTTAACCCTATCCCTTAACCTTACCCTAACCCCCATCCTAACCCTAACCCTATTCCTTACCCTGCCCCTACCCCTAATCCTAATCCTTCCACTTTCCCTAACCCTAAACCTAACCTTAACCCTAACCCTAACCCTTACCCTAACCCTAACCCTAACCCTAACCCTAACTCTAACCCTAACACTTACCCTTACCCTAACCCAATCCCTAACCCTAACCCTTACCCTAACCCGAACCCTAACGCTAAACATTACCCTAACCCTAACCCTAACCCTAACCCCTAACCCTAAACCTAACCCACCCAAACCCTAACCCTAAACCTTTCCCTTACCCTAACCCTAAACCTAACTTTAACCCTAACCCTAACCCTAACCCATACCCTAACGCTAACCCTATCCCTTACCCTAACTCTAACCCTCACCCTATCCTTAACCCTAAACCTAACCCTAACCCTAAACCTAACCTTAACCCTACACCTAAACATAAGCTTAACCCTAACCCTAACCCTAACCCTTACCCTTACAATAACCGTAACCCTAAACCTGACACTAACCCTAACCCTAAACCTAACCTAAACATTAACCTTACCCTAACCCTAAAGCTAAACCTAACCTAACCCTAACCCTAACCCCTAACCCTAACCCTAACCCTAACCCTTACACTTATCCTAACCCTAAACCTAACCCTAACACTTACCCTCACCATAACCCCTACCCTAACCCTAACCCTAACCTTAACCCTTACCCTAGCACTAACCCTAATCCTAACCCTAACCCTTACCCTTACCCTAAACCTACACCGTACCCTAACCCTACGCCTAACCCTTTCCCTTAACCTAACCCTAACCCTAACCCTAACTCTAAAACTTACACTTTCCCTAACCCTAACCCTAACCCTTAAACCTAAACCTAACCCTAACCCTAACCCTAACCCTTATCCTTACCTTAATCCTAACCCTAAATCTAACCCTTACCCTTAACCTAACTCTAACTCTAACCCTAAACCTAACCCTAACACATACCCTTACCCTAACCCTAACCCTAACCCTAACCCTAACCCTAAAACTTACCCTTACCCTAATCCTAACCCTAACCATTACTCTTACCCTAACCCTAACCCTAAACTTAACGCCAACCCTAAACCTAACCCTAACCCTAACCCTTACCCTAACACTTACTGCAATCCTAACACTTACCCTTACCCTAAACCTTACCCTAACATTATTCTTAACCCCAACCCTAACCCTAACCCTTACCCTAACCCTAACCCTAACACTAACCCCTATTCCTAACCCTTAACCTAATCCAAACCCTAACCGTAACGCTAACCCTTACCCTTACCCTAACCCTAAACCTAACTCTAACACTAACCCTAACCGTAAACATAACCCTAACCCTTACCCTCATCCTAAACCTAACTCTTATCCTAACCCTAACCCTAACCCAAAACTTAAGCCTAAACCTAACCCTAATCCTAACTCTAACCCTTACCTGTACCCTAACCCTAACCCTAACCCTAACCCTAACACTTACTCTTACCCTAACCCTAAACCTAACCCTAACCCTAACAATAACCCTAACCCTAAACCTAACCCTAATCCTAACCCTAAACCTTACACTAACACTAACCCTAACCCTAACTCTAACCCTTCCCCTAACCCTAAAACTAACCCTTACCCTAACCCTAACCCTACCCTTAAACCATACCCTAACCCTAACCCTAACCCTTACCCTAAACCTAACCCTAACCCTAACACTAACTCTAACACTTACCCTAACCCTAACCCTAACCCTAACGATACCTTAACCCTAACCCTAATCCTAACCCTTATCCTAACCCTAACCCTAACCTTAACCCTAAATCATACCCTTACCCTAACCCTAACCCTAACCCTAAACGTAACCCTAAACCTAACCTTAAACCTAACCCTAACCCTAACACTAACCATAACCCTTAAACCTAAAACTAATCCTAACCCTTCTCCTTACCCTAAACCTAACCCTAAACCTAACACTAACCCTAAACCTAACCTAACCCAAACACTTACCCTTACCCTAATCCTCACCCTAAACCTAACCCTAACCCTAACCCTTACCCTTACCCTAAGCTAACCCTAACCCTAAACGTAACCCTAACCGTAAACTTAACACTAACCCTTAACCTTACCCTAACCCTAACCCTAACCCAAACACTAAAAATAACCCTAACCCTAACCCTTACCCTTACCCTAACCCCAACCCTAACCCTAACCCTTACCCTAACCCTAACCCTAAACCTAATCCTTACCCTAACCCTAACCCTAACCCTAACACTAAACCTAACACTAACCCTAAACCTAACCCTAACCCTAACCCTTACCCTTACCCTAATCCTCACCCTAAACCTAACCCTAACCCTAACCCTTACCCTAACCCTAACCCTAACACTTACCCTTACCCTAACCCCAAACCTAACACTAACACTAACACTAAACCTAAACCCTATCCTAACCCTAACCCTAAAGCTTACCCTTACCCTAACCCTAACCCTAACCCTAAAACTTACCCTTACCCTAAACCTAACCCTAACCCTTACTCTAAACCTAACCCTAACCCTAACCCTTACCGTAACCCTAAACCTAACCCTAACTCTAACACTAACCCTAACCCTAACCCTAACCCTAAACCTAACACTAACCCTAAACCTAACCCTAACCCTTACCCTTACCCTAATCCTCACCCTAAACCTAACCCTAACCCTAAAACTTACCCTTATCCTAAACCTAACCCTAACCCTTACTCTAAACCTAACCCTAACTCTATCCCTTACCGTAACCCTAAACCTAACCCTTACTCTAACACTAACCCTAACCCTTACCCTTACCCTAACCCTATCCCAATAACTAACCCTACCCTAACCCTAACCTTAACGCGAACCGTTACCCTTACCCTAACCCTAACTCTAACCCTAACCCTTACCCTTATCCTAACAATAACCCTAAACCTAACCCTAACCCTTACACTTACCATCACCCTAACCCTAACATTAACTATAACCCTAACCCTAAACCTAATTCTAATCTTAACCCTAAAACATATCTTTACCCTAACCATAACAATAACCCTAACCCTAAACCTAACCCTAACCCTTAACCTAACCCTTAACCTTACCCTAACTCTAACCCTAAACCTAACCCTAACCCTAATCCTTACTCTAAACCTAACCCTAACCCTAACCTAACCCTGACCCTAAACTTAAACCTAACCCTAACCCTTACACTAACCGTAAAACTACCTCTAACCCTAACCCTAAACCTAACCATAAACCTTACCATAAACCTAACCCTAACTCTTACCCTAACCCTTCCCCTAACCCTAACCCTAAACTTAACCATAACCTTAACCCTAACAGTAACACTAAACCGAACCTTTACCCTTACACTAACACTAACCCTAAACCTAACCATAACCCTAACCATAACCCTAAACCTAACCCTTACCCTAACCCTAACCCTAATCCTAACCCTAACACTTACCCTTACCCTAAGCTAACCCTAACCCTAAACGTAACCCTAAGCGTAAACTTAACACTAACCCTTACCCTTACCCTAACCCTAACCCTAACCCTAACACTAAAAATAACCCTAACCCTAACCCTAACCCGTACCCTTACCCTAACCCTAACCCTAACCCTAACCCTTACCCTAACCTTAACCCTAACCCTAATCCTTACCCTAACCCTAACCCTAACCCTAACCCTAAACCTAACACTAACCCTAAACCTAACCGTAACCCTTACCCTTACCCTAATCCTCACCCTAAACCTAACCCTAACCCTAAACTTTACCCTAACCCTAACCCTAACACTAACCCTTACCCTAACCCCAAACCTAACCCTAACCTTAACACTAACTCTAACCCTAAACCCTACCCTAACCCTAACCCTAACCCTAAAGTTTGCTCTTACCCTAACCCTAACCCTAACCCTAAAACTTACCCTTACCATAAACCTAACCATAACCCTTACTCTAAACCTAACCCGAACCCTAACCCTTACCGTAACCCTAAACCTAACCCTAACTCTAACTCTAACCCTAACCCTTACCCTTACCCTAACCCTATCCCTATAACTAACCCTACCCTAACTCTAACCTTAACCCTAACCGTTACCCTTACCGTAACCCTAACTCTAACCCTAACCCTTACCCTTATCCTAACCCTAACCCTAAACCTAACCCTAACCCTAACTGTAACCCTAACCCTTACCCTTATCCTAACCCTTACCCTAAACCTGACCCTAACCCGTACTCTAATCCTAACCCTAACCCTAAACCTAACCTTAACCCTTACCCTTACCTTAACCCTCACCCTAAAGCTAACACTTACCTTTACCCAAACGCTACCCTAACCCTAACCCTAACCCTAAAACATACCCTTACCCTAACCCTAACCCTAACCATTACCGTAACCCTAAACCTAACCCTAACTCTAACGCTATCCCTAACCCTAACTCTTCCCTAATCCTAACCCTAACCCTTACCCTTACCCTAAACCTAACCCAAACCTTAACCCCAACCCTAAACCTAACCCTAAACCCAACGCTAACCCTTACCCTTACCCTAAACCTGACCCTAACCCGTACTCTAATCCTAACCCTAACCCTAACCCTAACCTTAACCCTTACCTTAACCCTCACCCTAAAGCTAACCCTTACCCTTACCCAAACGCTACCCTAACCCTAACCCTAACCCTAACACATACCCTTACCCTAACCCTAACCCTAACCATTACCGTAACCCTAAACCTAACTCTAACTCTAACGCTAACCCTAACCCTAACTCTTCCCTAATCCTAACCCTTACCCTTACCCTTACCCTAAACCTAACCCAAACCTTAACCCCAACCCTAAACCTAACCCTAAACCCAACGCTAACCCTTACCCTTACCCTAAACCTAAACCTAAAACTAAACATATCCCTAACCCTTACCCTTACATTAACCCTAACGCTAATGCTAACCCTAACCCTTACACTTACCCTAATCCTAAACCTTAACCTAACCCTAATCCTAACCCTAACCTTTACCCTAAACCTTACCATTACCCTAACCCTAACCCTAATCCTAAACCTAAACCTTAACCTTACCCTAACCCTAACCCTTAACCTAACCGTAACACTTACACTTACCCTCAACTTACCCCTAACATTAACGCTAACCCTAACCCTAAACCTAACCCTAACTTTAACCTAACCCTTATCCTTACCCTAACCATAACCCTAACCCTAACTCTGAACCTAATCCTAAAACCTAAACCTAACCCTTACCAAAACCCTGACCCTAAACCTAACCCTAAACTTTACCCTTGCCCTAACCCTAACCCTAACCCTATCCCTAAACCTAACCCTAACCATTACCCCAACCCTAACCTTAACCCTAACCCTAAACCTTACCCTTACCCGTACCCTAACCCTAACCTTAACCCTCACCCTAACCCAACTCTAACACTTACCCATACCCTATCCCTAACGCTAAACATTACCTGAACCCAAATCCTATCCCTAACCCTAACTTTTATCCTTACCCTAACCCTAACCCCTAACCCTAAACGTAACCCTAACCCTAACCTTAACCCTAAAACTTACCCTAACCCTAACCCAAACCCTAAACCTAACCATAACCCTAACACTTACCCTAAACCAAACCCTAACCCTAACGCTTACCCTAACCCTAACCCTAACCCTAACCCTAACCCTAACCTAACCCTAAACCTAACTCTAACCCTAAAACTAACCCTAAACCTAACCCTAACCCTAAACCTAACCCTTACCCTTACACTAACCCTAACCCTAAACCTAAACCTAACCCTTACCCTAACCCCTAATCCTAACCCTAACCATAACCCTTACCATTATCCTAAACCTAACCCTAACCCTAACCCTTACCTTAACCCTAACCCTAACACTTACCCTTACCCTAAACCTAAACCTAACCCTAACCCTAACCCTAAACCTAACCCTTACCCTTACCCTAACCCTAACCCTAATCCTAACCTTAAACCTTACCCTTACCCTAAACCTAACCCTAACACTTACCCTAAACCTAACCCTAACCCTAACCCTAACCCTAACACTTACCTTAATCCTAACCCTAACCCTAACCCTCCCCTTACCCAAACGCTAACCCTAACCCTAGCCCTAACCCTAACACATACCCTTAACCTAACGCTAACCCTAACCCTTACCATAACCCTAAACCTAACCCTAACACTAACACTAACCCTAACCCTTAACCTGTCCCTCACCCTAACCCTTACCCTTACCATAACCGTAAACCTAACCTTAAGCCGACCCTAAACCTAACCCTAACCCTAATACTAACCCTTACCCTTACCCTAACCCTAACCCTAAACCTAACCCTAACCCTTACCCTAACCCTATCCCTAATCCTAACCCTAACACATACCCTTACCCTAAGCTAACCCTAACCCTAAACGTAACCCTAACCGTAAAATTAACACTAACCCTTACCCTTACCCTAACCCTAACCCTAACCCTAACACTAAAAATAACCCTAAACCTAACCCTAACCCTTACCCTTACCCTAACCCTAATCCTAACCCTAACCCTAACCCTTACCCTTAGCCTAATCCTCACCCTAATCTAACCCTAACCCTAACCCTTACCATAACCCTAACCCTAACACTTACCCTTACCCTAACCCTAAACCTAACCCTAACCCTAACACTAACACTAACCCTAAGCCCTACCCTAACCCTAACCCTAACCCTAACCCTTACCCTAACCATAACCCTAACCCTAAAACTTACCCTTACCCTAAACCTAACCCTAACCCTTACTCTAACCCTACTCTAACCCTAACCCTAATTTTTACCATATCCCTATCCCTTACCCTAACCCTAAACTTAACCCTACCCCTAATCCTTACCCTAACCCTAAACCTAACTCTAACCCTACCCTAAACCTAACCCTAATCCTTACCCTAACCCTAACCCTAACCCTAACCCTAACCCTAACACTAAACCTACCCCTACCCCTTACCTTATCCTAACCCTAACCTTAACCCGAACCCAAAGCCTTAGCCTTACCTTAACTCTAAATCTAAAGCTAACCCTTACCCTTACCCAAACGCTAACCCAAACCCTAACGCTAACCCTAACACATAACCTTAACCTAAACCTAACCCTAACCCTAACCCTTACCCTAACCCTAACCTTAATACTAACCCTAACCCTAACCCTTACCCTAACCCTAACCCTAACCTTAACCATAACCTTAACCCTAACCCTACCCTAGCCCGAACCTTTACCCTTACCTGAACACTAACCTTAAACCTAACCCTAACCCTAACCTTAACCCTTACCCTAACCCTAACCCTAATCCTAACACTAACCCTTACCCTTATCCCAACCCTAACCCTAACCCTAAACCTAACCCTAACCCTAAACTTAACACTAACGCTTACCCTTACCCTAACCATAACACTAACCCTAACCCTAACCCTAACGCTTACCCTTACCCTAACCCTATCCCTAACCCTAACCCTTACCCTAAACCTAACCCTAACCCTAAAACTAACCCTATCACTTACCCTAACCCTAACCCTAACCCTAACGATACCCTAACCCTAACCCTAATCCTAACCCTTATCCTAACCCTAACCCTAATCTTAACCCTAACACATACCCTTACTCTAACCCTATCCCTAACCCTAAATGTAACCCTAAACCTAACCTTAAACCTAACACTAACCCTAACCCTAACCCTTAACCCTAAAACTAATCCTAACCCTTCCCATTACCCTAACCCTAACACTAAACCTAAAACTAATCCTAAACCTAACCCTAACCCTAACCCTTACCCTTACCCTAATCCTCACCCTAAACCTAACCCTAACCCTAACTCTTACCCTAACCCTAACCCTAACCCTAAAACTTACCCTTATCCTAAACCTAACCCTAACATTTACTCTAAACCTAACCCTAACTCTATCCCTTACCGTAACCCTAAACCTAACCCTTACTCTAACACTAACCCTAACCCTTACCCTTACCCTAGCCCTATCCCTATAACTAACCCTACCCTAACCCTAACCTTAACGCGAACCGTTACCCTTACCCTAACCCTAACTCTAACCCTAACCCTTACCCTTATCCTAACAATAACCCTAAACCTAACCCTAACCCTTACACTTACCATCACCCTAACCCTAACATTAACTCTAACTCTAACCCTAAACCTAATTCTAATCTTAACCCTAAAACATATCTTTACCCTAACCATAACAATAACCCTAACCCTAAACATAACCCTAACCCTGAACCTAACCCTTACCCTTACCCTAACTCTAACCGTAAACCTAACCCTAATCCTTACTCTAAACCTAACCCTAACCCTAACCTAACCCTGACCCTAAACTTAAACCTAACCCTAACCCTTACACTAACCGTAAAACTACTTCTAACCCTAACCCTAAACCTAACCATAAACCTTACCATAAACCTAACCCTAACTCTTACCCTAACCCTTCCCCTAACCCTAACCCTAACCTTAACCATAACCTTAACCCTAACACTAACACTAAATCGAACCTTTACCCTTACACTAACACTAACCCTAAACCTAACCATAACCCTAACCATAACCCTAAACCTAACCCTTACCCTAACCCTAACCCTAATCCTAACCCTAACACTTACCCTTACCCTAAGCTAACCCTAACCCTAAACGTAACCCTAAGCGTAAACTTAACACTAACCCTTACCCTTACCCTAACCCTAACCCTAACCCTAACACTAAAAATAACCCTAACCCTAACCCTAACCCGTACCCTTACCCTAACCCTAACCCTAACCCTAACCCTTACCCTAACCCTAACCCTAACCCTAATCCTTACCCTAACCCTAACCCTAACCCTAAACCTAACACTAACCCTAAACCTAACCCTAACCCTTACCCTTACCCTAATCCTCACCCTAAACCTAACCCTAACCCTAACCCTTACCCTAACCCTAACCCTAACACTTACCCTTACCCTAACCCCAAACCTAACCCTAACCTTAACACTAACACTAACCCTAAAGCCTACCCTAACCCTAACCCTAAAGCTTACTCTTACCCTAACCCTAACCCTAACCCTAAAACTTACCCTTACCCTAAACCTAACCATAACCCTTACTCTAAACCTAACCCGAACCCTAACCCTTACCGTAACCCTAAACCTAACCCTAAATCTAACTCTAACCCTAACCCTTACCCTTACCCTAACCCTATCCCTATAACTAACCCTACCCTAACTCTAACCTTAACCCTAACCGTTACCCTTACCATAACCCTAACTCTAACCCTAACCCTTACCCTAACCCTAAACCTAACTCTAACCCTAAACTTAACCCTAATCCTTACCCTAACCCTAACCCTAACCCTAACCCTTACCCTAACCCTAAACCTAACTCTAACCCTAACCCTAAACCTAACCCTAATCCTTACCCTAACCCTAACCCTGACCCTAACCCTAACCCTTACCCTAACCCTAACCCTAATCCTAACAATAACCCTAGCCCGAACCTTTACCCTTACCCTAACACTAAACCTAACCCTAACCCTAAACTTAACATTAATGCTTACCCTTACACTAACCCTAACCCTAACACTAAACCTAACCCTAACCCTAACCCTAACCCTTACCCTTACCCTAACCCTATCCCTAACCCTAACCCTTACCCTAAACCTAACCCTAACCCTAACACTAACCCTAACACTTACCCTAACCCTTATCCTAACCCTAACAATACCCTAACCCTAAACCTAATCCTAACCCTTATCCTAACCCTAACCCTAACCTTAACCCTAAAACATACCCTTACCCTAACCCTAACCCTATCCCTAAACGTAACCCTAAACCTAACCTTAAACCTAACCCTAACCCTAACCCTAACCCTTAACCCTAAAACTAATCCTAACCCTTCCCCTTACTCTAACCCTAACCCTAAACCTAACACTAACCCTAAACCTAACCCTATCCCTAACCCTAACCCTTACCCTAAACCTAACCCTAACCCTAACACTAAGCCTAACACTTACCCTAACCCTTATCCTAACCCTAACGATACCCTAACCCTAACCCTTATCCTAACCCTTAACCTAACCCTAATCCTAACCTTAACCCTAACACATACCCTTACCCTAACCCTAACCCTATCCCTAAACGTAACCCTAAACCTAACCTTAAACCGAACCCTAACCCTAACCCTAACCATTAACCCTAAAACTAATCCTAACCCTTCCCCTTACTCTAACCTTAACCCTAAACCTTTCCCCAACTCTAACCCTAACACTTACCCTTACCCTAACCCTAACCCTAACCCTAACCTAACCCTAAACCTAACCCTTACCCTTACCCTAACCCTAACCCTAATCCTAACCCTAAACCTTACCCTTACCCTAAACCTAACCCTAACCCTTACCCTAAACCTAACCCTAACCCTAACGCTAACCCTAACCCTAACACTTACCTTAATCCTAACCCTAACCCTAACACTTCCCTTAATCCTAACCCTAACCCTAACCCTAACCCTTACCCTTAACCTAACCCTAACCCTAACCCTAACCCTAACCCTAACCCTAAACTTAACCCTAAACCTAACCCTAACCCTAACCCTAACCTAACCCTAACACTAACCCTAACTCTAACCCTTACCCTAAACTTAACCATAACCCTAACAATAACCTTAACCCTAACCCTAACCCTAACCCTAACATTTATCCTTACCCTAACCCTAACCCTAAACCTATCCCTAACCCTAACCCTAATCTTAACCCTAAACCTAACCCTAACCTTGCCCTTACCCTAATCCAAACCCAAAACCTTACACTAACCCTAACCCTAACCCTAACCCTAAACCTTACCCTTACCCTAACCCTAAACCTAACACTAACCCTAACCCGAAACCTAACCCCTAACCCTAACCCTAACCCTACCCCTTACCTTATCCTAACCCTAATACTAACCGAAACACTTACCCTTACCCTAAACCCTACCCTAACCCTAACCCTAACCCTAACCCTTAACCTAACTCTAAACCTAAACCTTACCTTACCCTAACCCTAAATCTAACCCTAACCCTTACCCTAACCCTTATCCTTACCCTAACCCAAACCCTAACCCTAAACCTAAACCTTACCCTTACCCTAAACCTGACCCTAACCCGTACCCTAATCCTAACCCTAACCCTAACCCTAACCTTAACCCTTACTCTTACCTTAACCCTCACCCTAAAGCTAACCCTTACCCTTACCCAAACGCTACCCTAACCCTAACCCTAACCCTAACACATACCCTTACCCTAACCCTAACCCTAACCCTTACCGTAACCCTAAACCTAACCGTAACTCTAACGCTAACCCTAACCCTAACCTTTCCCTAATCCTAACCCTAACCCTTACCCTTACCCTAAACCTAACCCAAACCTTAACCCCAACCCTACACCTAACTCTAAATCCAACGCTAAGCCTTACCCTTACCCTAAACCTAAACCTAAAACTAACCATAACCCTAACCCTTACCCTTACATTAACCCTAACCCTAATCCTAATCCTAACCCTTACACTTAC
>JANJXV010000738.1:262500-285000 GCA_024803745.1 Megascapheus bottae | reverse complement strand
CCTAACCCTTACCCTAACCCTAACCCTAATCCAAACCCTAACCCTTTCACTTACCCTAACACTAACCCTAAACCTAACCCTAACCCTAACCCTAACCTTAACCCTAAAACTTACCCTTACCCTAACCCTTACCCTAACCCTAACCCTCAACCTAACCCTAACCCCTAAACCTAACCCTAACCCTAACCCTTACCTTAGACTAACCCTAACCTTAACCCTAACACTTACCCTTACCCTAATCCCTACCCTAACAATTACCCTAACCCTAACCCTAAAACTAAACCTAACCCTAACCCTAACCCTTACCCTAACCCTAACCCTTACGATTACCCTAACCCTAACCCTAACCTTCACCCAAACCCTAAACCTAACCCTAACCCTAACGCTAACCCTTACACTTACCCTAACCCTAAACCTAAACCTAACACTAAACCTAACCATAACCGTAACCCTTACCCTAACCCTAATCCTAAACCTAACCTTTCACTCACCATAACCCTAACCCTAAACCTAACCCTTTCCCTAACCCTAACCTTAAACCTAAACCTTACCCTTACCCTAACCCTAACCCTAACCCTAACCATAAAACATAACCCTAACCCTAACCCTTAACCTTACCCTAACCCTAACCGTAAACCTCACCCTAACGCTTACACTTACCCTCACTCGAACCCTGACATTAACCCTAACCCTAACCCTAATCCTAACCCTAACCTTAACCCTAACCCTTATCCTTACCCTAACCATAACCCTAACCCTAACCATAAACCTAACCCTAATCCTAAACCTAACCCTTACCCTAACCCTAACCCTAAACCTAACCGTAAACCTTACCCTTACCCTAACCCTAACGCTAACCCTAACCTTAACCCTAATCCTTACCTTACCCTAACATTAACCTTAACCCTAAACCTAAACCTAACCCTAACCCTAACCCTAACCCTAACCCTTACCCTAACCCTAACCTTAACCATAAAACTTACCCTTACCATAACCCTAACCCTAACCCTAATCCTAACCCTAACCCTAACCCTACCCCTACCCGTTACCTTATCCTAACCCTAACCCTAAACCAAACACTTACCCTTACTCTAACCCATCCAACCCTAACCCTAACCCTAACCCTTAGCCTAACTCTAACCCTAACCCTTACCCTTACCCTAACCCTAAACCTAACCCTAACCCTAACCCTAACCCTTACCCTTACCCTAACACAAACCCTAACCCTAACCCTAAACCTTACCCTTACCCTAAACCTGACCCTAACCCTTAACCTAAACCTAACCCTAACCCTAACCCTTACCCTTACCTTAACCCTAACCCTAAAGCTAACCCTTACCCTTACCGAAACGTTAACCCGAACCCTTACCCTTACCCTAACCCTAACACATACCCTTACACTAACCCTAACCCTAACCATTACTCTTACCCTAACTCTAACCCAAACCTTAACCCCAACCCTAAACCTAACTTTAACCCTAAGGCTAACCCTTAACCTTACCCTAAACCTAACCCTAAACCTAACCCTAAACATAACCCTTACCCTAACACTAACCCTAATCCTAACCCTGACCCTTACACTAACTCTAAACCTCACCCTAATCCTAACCCTAACCTTAACCCTAAACCTTACCATTACCCTAACCCTAACCCTAACCATAAACCTCATCCAAACCCTAACCCTAAACCTTAACCTTACCCTAAACCTAACCCTAACCCTAACCCTAACCTTAACCCTAACCCTTACCTTACCCTAACCCTAACCCTAACCCTAAAACTCAAAATAACCCTAACCCTAACCCTAACCCTAACCCTTACCCTAACCCTAACCCTAATCCAAACCCTAACCCTTTCACTTACCCTAACACTAACCCTAAACCTAACCCTAACCCTAACCCTAACCTTAACCCTAAAACTTACCCTTACCCTAACCCTAACCCTAACCCTAATCCTAACCCTAACCCTAACCCTACCCCTACCCGTTACCTTATCCTAACCCTAACCCTAACCCAAACACTTACCCTTACCCTAATCCCTATCTAACCCTAACCCTAACCCTAACCCTTACCCTAACTCTAACCCTAACCCTTACCCTTTCCCTAACCCTAAACCTAGCCCTAACCCTAACGCTAAACCTTACCCTTACCCTAACCCAAAACCTAACCCTAACGCTAAACCTTACCCTTACCCTAAACCTGACCCTAACCCTTACGCTAAACCTAACCCAAACCCTACTCCTAACCCTTACCCTTACCTTAACCCTAACCCTAAAGCTAACCCTTACCGTTACTGAAACGTTAACCCTAACCTAACCCTTACCCTAACCCTAACACATACCCTTACCCTAACCCTAACCCTAACCCTTACTCTTACCCTAACCCTAACCCAAACCTTAACCCAACCCTAAACCTAACCCTAACCCTAACACTAACCCTTACCCTTCCCCTAAACCTAACCCTAAACCTAAACCTAAACCTAACCCTTACCCTAACCCTAACCATAACCCTAATCCTAACCCTAACCCGTACACTAACTCTAAACCTAACCCTAATCAAACCCTAACCTTAACCTTAAAATTTACCATTACCCTAACCCTAACCAGCCATAAACCTAATCCGAACACTAATCCTAAACCTTAACCTTACCCTAAACCTAACGCTAAACCTAACCCTAACACTTACACTTACCCTCACCCTACCCCTAAAATTAACCGTAAACCTAACCCTTACCCTAACCCTAACCTTAACCCTAACACTTATACTTACCCTAACCATAACCCTAACCCTATTCCTGAACCTAACCCTAACCCTAAACCTAACCCTTACCCTAACCCTAACCCTAAACCTAAACCTAACCCTCACCCTTACCCTAACCCTAACCCTAACCCTAACCCTAACCCTAACCATTACCCTAATCCTAACTTTAACCCTAACCCTAACCCTTACCCTTACCCTAACCCTAACCCTAACCTTAAACCTAACATTAACCCTAAGCCTAACCCAAACCTAACTCTTACCCTTACTCTAACCTTAATCCTAAACCTAACCCGAACCCTAATCCTATCCTTAACGCTAACTCTTATCCTTAGCCTAATCCTAAACCCTAACCCTAACCGTAACCCTAACCCTAACCCTAACCCTTACCCTAACCCTAAATCTAATCCTTACCCTAACCCTATCCCTAACCCTAAACTTTACCCTAACCCTAACCCTAACCCTAAACCTAAAACTAACCCTAACCCTAACACTTACCCTAAACCAAACCCTAACGCTAACCCTTACAGTAACCCTAATCTTAACCCTAAACCTTAACCTAACACTAACCCTAACCCTAACCCCTACTCTTAACCCTTAACCTAACCCTAACCCTAAATTTAACCATAACCCTTACACTTACCCTAATCCTAAACCTAACTCTAACCCTAACACTAACCCTAACCCTTAACCTTACCTTAACCATAACGCTAACCCTTACCCTAACCCTAACCATAACCCTAACCAGAACCTTAACCCTAACCCTAACGCTAAGCCTAAACTTTACCCTTACCCTAACCCTAACGCTAAACCTAACCCTAACCCTAACCCTAACCCTAACCTTAACCCTAATCCTAACACTAACCCTTGCCCTTACCCTAAACCTAACCGTAAACCTAACACTAACCCTAACCCTAACCCTAAACTTAACCCTAACCCTTACTCTTACTCTAACCCTAACCCTTAACCTAACCCTAACCGTAACCTTAACCCCTAAACCTAACCATAAACCTAACCCTAACCCTCACCCTTACCTTATCCTAATCCTAACCCTAACCCTAACACTTACCCGTACCCTAATCCCTACCCTAAACCTAACCCTAACCCTTACCCTAACCCTAACCCTAACCCTTACACTTACCTAACCTTAAACCTAACCCTAACTGTAACCTTAACCCTAATCCTTACCCTTACCCTAACACTAACCCTAACCCTAACCCTAAACCTTACGCTTACCCTAAACATAACCCTAACACTTACCCTAAACGTAACCCTAACCCTAACCATAACACTAACCCTTACCTTAACCCTAACCCTAACCCTAACCCTTACCCTTATCCAAACGCTAACCCTAACCCTAACCCTAACACATACACTTACCCTAACCCTAACCCTAACCCTTACCGTAATCCTAAACCTAACCCAACCCTAAACTAACCCTAAACCTAACCCTTGCCCTAAACCTAACCCAAACCCTCACCCTTACACTAACCCTAACCCTAACCTGAACCCCAACCCTAAACCTAACCCTAACCCTAACACTAACCCTTAGCCTAACCCTTACCCTAACACTAAAACTAACCCAAACCCTAACCCTAACCCTAACACTTACCCTAACCCTAACCCTAAACCTAACCCTGACCCTAACCCTAAAATTAACCCTAAACCTTACCCTAACACTAACCCTAACCCTAACCCTGACCTTAACCCTAACCATAACCCAACCCTAACTCTTACCCTTACCCTAACCCTAACCCTAAACCTAACCCGAACCCTAATCCTAATCCTAACCCTAACTCTTATCCGTACCCTATCCCTAACCCTAGCCCTAACCATAACCCCTAACCCTAACTGTAACCCTAATCCTAACCTAACCCTTACCCTAACCCTAACCCTATCTCTAATCCTTAACCTAACCCTAAACCTAACCATAACCCTTACCCTGACCCTAACCCTAAGCCTAACCCTAACCCTAATGCTAACCCTAACACTTACCATAAACCAAACCCTAACCCTAACCCTTACACTAACCCTAAACCTAAACATAACCCTTACCCTAACCCTAACCCTACACCTAACTCTAACCATAACCCCTAACCTTAACCCTAAACCTAACCCTAACCCTAAACTTAACCCAAACCCTAACCCTTACCCTAACCCTAAAGCTAACTCTAACCCTAACACTAACCCTAACCCTAAACCTTACCGTAACCCTAACCCTAACACTTACCCTAACCCTAACCATAACCCTAACCATAATCTCCACCCTAACCCTAACCCTAACCCTTACCTTTACCCTTACCTTAATCCTAAAAATTAACCTAACCCGAACACTAACCCTAACACATACCTGTACCCTAAACCTAACCCTAACACTTACCGTAACCCTAAACCTAACCCTAACCCTAACACTAACCCTAACCCTAACCCTAACACTAACACTAACCCTAACCCTAACACTAACCCTAACCCTAACCCTAACCCTTACCTTTACCCTCACCCTAACCCTAAACCTAACCATAACGCTAACCCTAACGCTAAACTTAACCCTAACCCTAACCCTAACCCTAACCCTTACCCTTAACTTACCCCTAACCCTAAACCTAACATTAACCCTACCCCTAACCCTAACACCTAACCCTAACCCTAAACTGAACCCTTACCCTTACCCTAAACCTAACCCTAACCCTAACACTTACCCTAACCCTAACCTTAACCCCAACACTAAAACTAACCCTAACCCTAACCCTAACCCTTACCCTTACCCTAACCCTAACCCTTACCCTAACCCTAACACTAACCCTTATGCTAACCCTAACCCTAACCCTAACTCTAACCCTAACCCTTAACCTAACCCTAACACTAACCCTAACACCTAACCCTAACCGCACACCCTAATCCTAACCCTAACCGCTAACCCTAACCCTAACCCTAAGCCTTACCCGTACCCTAACCCTAACCCTAACACCTAACCCTAACCCTAACCCTAACTGCTAACCTAATCCTAACCCTATGCCTTACCCGTACCCTAACCCTAACCCTAACACTTACCCTTACAATAACCCCTACCCTAACACTAACCCTAAGCCTAATCCTTACTCTAACCCTAAGCCTAACCCTAACACTAACCCTTACCCGTACCCTAACCCTAATCCTAATCCTAACCCTAACGCTAACCCTAACCCTTACCCTTACCCTAACCCTAAACCTAAACCTAACCCTAAACCTAAAACTTACACTTACCCTAAGCCTAACCCTAACCCTTACACTAACCCTATCCCTAACCCTTACCCTTACCCGAACGCTAACCCTAACCCTAAGCATAACCATAACACATACCCTTAACCTAACCCTAACCCTAACCGTAACCCTAAACCTAACCCTAACCTTAACCCTAACCCTAACACTTACCCTAACCCTAACCCTAACCCTTACCCTTACCCAAACCCTAACCTTAACCATAAACTTAACCCTAACCCTAACCCGAACCCGAACCTTTACCCTAACCCTAACCCTAAACCTAACCCTAACCCTAACATTTACTCTTATCATTACCCTAACCCTAACCCTAAACCTAATCCTAAACCCATACCCTCACCCTAACCCTAAAATTAAACCCAACCCTAACCCTAACCCTAACCTCAAACCTAACCCTTATCCTTATCCTAACCCTAACCCTAAGCCTAAACCTAACCCTAACCCCAAACTTAACCATTACCCTTACCCTAACCCTAACCCTAAACCGAACCCTTTCCCTTAACCTTACCCTAACCCTAAACCTACCCCTAACCTTAATCCTAATCTTAACCCTAACCCTTACCCTACCCTAAACCTAACACTAAATCTAAACCTAACCCTAACACTAACCCTAATCCCTAACCCTAACCCTAACACTAAACCTTACCTAACCCTAATCCTAAACCTAACCCTAACCCTAATACTTACCCTACCCCAAACCCTAACCCTTACTCTTTCCCTACCTAAACCTGACCCTAACCCTAAACCTAACACTAACCCTATCTCTAACCCTTACCCTAAACCTAACCATAATCCTAACCCTAACCCTTGCCCTTACCCTAATCCTAACCCTAACCCTAAACCTAACAATAACCTTAACCTTAAACCTTACTGTAATCCTAACACTAACCCATAACCTTAACCCTTAACCTAAACCTAACCCTATACTTAACCCTTACCGTTACCCTTACCCTAACCCTAAAACTAACTCTAAACCTAACACTAACCCTAACCTTAAACCTTACCGTAACCCTAACCCTAACCCTTACCTTAAGCCTAACAATAACCCTAAACATAACCTTAACCCTAACCCTAACCCTAACCCTAACCTTACCCTTACCCTAACCCTAACCCTAAACCTAACCCTAACGCTAACCCTACCCTAACCTTAACCCTAACCCTAATCCTAACCCTTGCCCTTACCCTAACCCTAACCCTAAACCTAACACTCACCCTAACCCTAACCCTAACCCTAACCCTTACCCTTACCCTAAACCTAACCCTAAATCTAAACCAAATCCTAACCCTAACCTTAACCCTAACACTTACCCTAACCTAACCCTAACCGTAACACCTAACACTAAAGCTAACCCTAACCCTAATCCTAACACTTTCCCTTACCCTAAACCTAACCCTAACCGTAACCCTTAACCTAACCCTAACCCTAACACTAACCCTAACATTTACCCTAACACTAACCCTAACACTAAACCTTAACCTCACACTAAACCTAACCCTAAACCCAACCCTATCCCTAACCCTAACCCCTAAACCTAACCCAAACCCTAACCCTAACCCTTACCTTATCCTAACCCTAACCCTAACACTCACCCTTACCCTAAACCCTACCCTAACCCTAACCCATACCCTTATCCTAGCCCTAACACTAACCCTAACCCTAAAACTTACCCTTACCCTAAACCTAACCCTAACCCTTACCCTAAACCTAACCCTAACCCTAACCCTAACACTTCCCTTAACCCTAACCCTAACCATTACCCTTACCCAAAAGCTAACCCTAACCCTAACCCTAACCTTAACACATACGCTTACCCTAACCCTAACCCTAACACTTACCGTAACCCTAAACCTAACCCTAACCCTAACACTAACCCTAACCCTAACACTAACACTAACACTAACCCTAACCCTAACACTAACCCTAACCCTAACCCTAAGCCTTACCCTTACCCTCACACTAACCCTAAACCTAACCCTAAACCTAACCCTAACGCTAAACATAACCCTAACCCTAACCCTAACCCTAACCCTTACCCTTAACTTAGCCCTAACCCTAAACCTAATATTAACCCTAACCCTAACCCTAACACCTAACCCTAACCCTAATCTGAACCCTTACCCTTACCCTAACCCTAACCCTAACCCTAACCCTAACACTTACCCTAAACCTAAACCAAACCCTAACCCTTACCCTTACCCTAACCCTAACGCTAATCTTAACCCCAACCCTAAACCTAACCCTAGCCCTCACCCTAACCCTAACCCTTACCCTAACCCTAACACTAACCCTTATGCTAACCATAACCCTTACCCTAACTCTAACCATAACCCTTAACCTAACCCTAACACTAACCCTAACACCTAACCCTAACACTTACCCTAACCCTAACCCTAACCCTAACCCCTAACCCTAACCCTAACCCTAACCCTAACCGCTCACCCTAATCCTAAGCCTTACCCGTACCTTAACCCTAACCCTAACCCTAACACTTACCCTTACAATAACCCCTACCCTAACACTAACTCTAAGCCTAATCCTTACTCTAACTCTAAGCCTAAACCTAACACTAATCCTTACCCGTACCCTAACCCTAATCCTAATCCTAACCCTAACGCTAACCGTAACCCTTACCCTTACCCTAACCCTAAACCTAACCCTCACCCTAAACCTAAAACTTACACTTACCCTAAGCCTAACCCTAAACCTTACACTAAACCTAACCCTAACCCTAACCCTTACCCTTACCGAACGCTAACCCTAACCCTAACCCTAACCATAACACATACCCTTAACCTAACCCTAACCCTAACCCTAACCGTAACCCTAACCCTAACCCTAACCTTAACCCTAACCCTAACACTAACACTAACCCTAAACCTAACCCTTACCCTAACCCCAACCCTAACCCTTACCCTAACCCTAACCCTAATCCTAACCTTAACCCCAACACTAAACCTAACCCTAACCCTAACCCTTACCCTAACCCTGACCCTAATCCTGACCCTAAATCTTACCCTTACCCCAACCCTAACCCTAACCCTAAACATAACCCTAACCCTAACCTTAACCCTAATCCTTACCCTTACCCTAACCCTAACCCTAACCCTAAACCTAATCCTAATCCTAACATTAACTCTTATCCTTACCCTAACCCTAACGCTAAACCTAATCCTACCCCATACCCTCACCCTAACCCTAAACTTAAACCTAACCCTAACCCTAACCCTAACCTCAACCCTAACCCTTATCCTCACCCTAACCCTAACCCTAAGCCTAAACCTAACCCTAACCCCAAACTTAACCATTACCCTTATCCTAACCCTAAACCTAAACCTAACCCTATCCCTTACCCTTACCCTAACCCTAAACCTACCCCTAACCTTAATCCTAATCTTAACCCTTACCCTTACCCTACCCTAAACCTAACACTAAATCTAAACCTAACCCTAACCCCTAACCCTAACCCTAACCCTAAACCTTACCTAACCATAATCCTAACTCTAACCCTAACCCTAATCCTTACCCTAACCCAAACCCTAAACCTTACTCTTTCCCTACCTAAACCTGACCCTAACCCTAAACCTAACCCTAACCCTAACGCTAACCCTTACCCTAACCCTAACCCTAATCCTAACCCTAACCCTTGCCCTTACCCTAACCCTAACCCTAACCCTAACCCTAAACCTAACAATAACCTGAACCTTAAACCTTACCGTAACCCTAACCCTAACCTCCAAACTTAACGCTTAACCTAAACCTAATTGTAAACTTAACCCTTACCATTACCCTTACCCTAACCCTAAACCTAACTCTAACCCTAACACTAACCCTAACCTTAAACCTTACCGTAACCCTAAACCTAACCCTTACCTTAAGCCTAACCATAACCCTAAACATAACCTTAACCCTAACCCTAACCCTAACCACAAAACTAACCTTACCCTTACCCTAACCCTGACCCTAAACCTAACCCTAACCCTACACCTACCCTAACCTTAACCCTAAACCTAATCCTAACCCTTGCCCTTAAACTAACCCTAACCCTAACCCTAAACCTAACACTAGCCCTAACCCTAACCCTAACCCTAACCCTTACCCTAACCCTAACCCTAAATCTAACCCTAACCCTAAACCTAACCACTAACCCTAACCTTAACCCTAAGTCTTACCTAACCCTAAACCTAAACGTAACCCTAAACCTAACCCTAGCCCTTACCCTTCCCATAACCCTAACCCTAATCCTAACCCTAAACCTTACCCTTACCCTAAACCTAACCCTAACCCTTACCCTAAACCTAACCCTAAGCCTAACCCTAACCCTTACCTTAATCCTAACCCTAAACCTAACCCTTACCCTTACCCAAACGCTAACCCTAACCCTAACCCTAACCCAACCCTAACTTTTACCCTTACCCTAAACCTAACCCTAACCCTAACCCAAACCCTAAACCTAAACCTAACCCTAACACTAACCATTACCCTAACCCTGACCCTAACCTTATCCCTAACCCTAACCCAACCCTAACTCTTACCCTTACCCTAACCCTAATCCTAAAACTTACCCGAAACCTAACCCTATCCCTAACCCTATCCCTACCCCTAATATTTATCCTTACCCTAATCCTAACCCTAAACCTAACCCTAACCCTTACCCCTACCCTAACTGTAACCCTTACTCTAACCCTAACACTAACCTTAACCCTAACCTTAACCCTAACTCTAACCCGAACCTTTACCTTAACCCTAACCCTAACCCTATCCCTAACCCTAACCCTAACCCGTACCCTAACCCTAATCCTAATCCTAACCCTAACGCTAACCCTAACCCTTACCCTTACCCTAACCCTCAACCTAACCCTCACCCTAAACCTAAAATTTACACTTACCCTAAGCCTAACCCAAAACCTTACACTAAACCTAACCCTAACCCTAAGCCTTACCCTTACCCGAACGCTAACCCTAACCCTAACCCTAACCATAACACATACACTTAACCTAAACCTAACCCTAACCCTAACCGTAACCCTAACCCTAACCCTAACCTTAACCCTAACCCTAACACTAACACTAACCCTAACCCTAACCCTTACCCTAACCCGAACCCTAACCCTTACCATAACCCTAACCCTAATCCTAACCTTAACCCCAACACTAAACCTAACCCTAACCCTAACCCTTATCCTAACCCTGACCCTAATCCTGACCCTAAATCTTACCCTTACCCCAACCCTAACCCTAACCCTAAACATAACCCTAACCCTAACCTTAACCCTAATCCTTACCCTTACCCTAACCCTAACCCTAAACCTAATCCTAATCCTAACATTAACTCTTATCCTTACCGTAACCCTAACCCTGAACCTAATCCTACCCCATACCCTCACCCTAACCCTAAACTTAAACCTAACCCTAACCCTAACCCTAACCTCAACCCTACCCTTATCCTCACCCTAAACCTAACCCTAAGCCTAAACCTAACCATAACCCCAAACTTAACCATTACCCTTATCCTAACCCTAAACCTAAACCTAACCCTATCCCTTACCCTTACCCTAACCCTAAACCTTACTCTTTCCCTACCTAAACCTGACCCTAACCCTAACCCAAACCCTAATCCTAACCCTAACCCTTGCCCTTACCCTAACCCTAACCCTAACCCTAAACCTAACAATAACCTTAACATTAAACCTTACCGTAACCCTAACCCTAACCCCCAAACTTAACCCTTAACCTAACCCTAACCGTAAACTTAACCCTTACCATTACCCTTACCCTAACCCTAAACGTAACTCTAACCCTAACACTAACCCTAACCTTAAACCTTACCGTAACCCTAACACTAACCCTTACCTTAAGCCTAACCATAACCCTAAACATAACCTTAACCCTAACCCTAACCTAACCCTAACCTTATCCTTACCGTAACCCTAACCCTAAACCTAACCCTTGCCCTTACCGTAGCTCTAACCCTAAACCTAACACTAATCCTAACCCTAACCCTAACCCTAACCCTTACCCTTACCCTAACCCTAACCCTAAATCTAACCCTAAACCTAACCCTAACCACTAACCCTAACCTTAACTCTAACCCTTACCTAACCCTAAACCTAAACCTAACCCTACCTTAATCCTAACCCTAACCCTAAACCTTACACTAAACCTAACACTAACCCTTACCCTAAACCTAACCCTAACCCTAACCCAACCCTAACTTTTACCCTTACCCTAACCTTAACCCTAAACCTAACCTGAACCCTAATCCTATCCCTACCCCTAATATTTATCCTTACCCTAATCCTAACCCTAAAGCTAACCCTAACCCTTACCCCTACCCTAACCGTAACCCTAACCCTAACCCTAACCCTAAACCTTACCCTAACCCAAAACCTAACCCTAATCCTTACCCTTACCTAACCCTAACCCTAACCCTAAACTAACCCTAACCCTAAACTTAACCCTAACCCTAACCCTAACTCAAACCGTAACCCTAAACCTAACAATAATCCTTACCCTAACCCTAACCCTAACCCAAACACTAAACCTAAACCTAACCCTAACCCTAACCCTTACCCTAACCCTGACCCTAACCTTATCCCTAACCCTAACCCAACCCTAACACTTACCCTTACCCCAACCCTAACCCTAAAACTTACCCAAAACCTAACCCTATCCCTAACCCTAATTCTTACCCTTACCCTAACCCTAACCCTAAACCTAACCTGAACCCTAACCCTATCCCTAACCCTAACATTTATCCTTACCCTAATCCTAACCCTAAACCTAACCCTAACCCTTACCCCTACATTAACCGTAATCCTTACCCTAACCCTAACACTAACCTTAACCCTAACCTTAACCCTAACCCTAACCCGAACCTTTACCCTTACCCTAACACTAATCCTAAACCTAAACCTAACCCTAACCCTAACCCTAACCCTAACTCTTACCCTAACCCTAACCCTAATCCTAACCCAAAACCTTACCCTTACCCTAAACCTAACCCTAAAACTAAACCAAACCCTAACCCTAACCTTAACCCTAACACTAAACCTACCCTAACCCTAATCGTAACACCTAACACTAAAGCTAACAGTAACCCTAATCCTAACACTTACCCTTACCCTAAACCTAACCCTAACAGTAACCCTTAACCTAACCCTAACCCTAACCCTAACACTAACCCTAACACTTACCCTAACCCTAACCCTAACCCTAAACCTTACCCTAAACCTAACCCTAAACCCAACCCTATCCCTAACCCCAACCCCTAAACCTAACCCTAACCCTAACCCTTACCTTATCCTAACCCTAACCCTAACACTTACCCTTACCCTAAACCCTACCCTAACCCTAACCCTAACCCTAACCCTTACCCTTACCCTTACCTAACCCTAACCCTAACCCTAACCCTTACCCTTACCCTAGCCCTAACACTAACCCTAACCCTAAAACCTACCCTTACCCTAAACCTAACCCTAACCTTACCCTAAACCTAACCCTAACCCTAACTCTAACCCTTACCTTAACCCTAACCCTAACCATTACCTTTACCCAAAAGCTAACCCTAACCCTAACCCTAACACGTACTCTTACCCTAACCCTAACCCTAACCCTTATGGTAACCCTAAACCCAACCCTAACCCTAACACTAACCCTAACCCTTACCCTAACACTAACCCTTACCCTAACCCTAACCCTAACCCTTACCCTTACCCTCACCCTAACCCTAAACCTAACCCTAACCCTAACCCTAAACTTAACCCTAAACCTAACCCTAACCCAAACCCTCACCGTTAACTTAGCCCTAACCCTAAACCTAACATTAACCCTAACCCTAACCCTAACACCTAACCCTAACCCTAAACTGAACCCTTACCCTTACCCTAACCCTAACCCTAACCCTAACTCTAACACTTACCCTAAACCTAATCCAAAACCTAACCCTTAAACTTACCCTAACCCTAACGTTAATCTTAACCTCAACCCTAAACCTAACCCTAGCCCTCACCATAACCCTAACCCGTATGCTAACCCTAACCCTAACCCTAACACTAACCCTTATGTTAATCCTAACCCTAACCCTAACTCTAAACCTAACCCTTAACCTAACCCTAACACTAACCCTAACACCTAACCCTAACCCTTACCCTAACCCTAACTCTAAACCTAACCCCTTACCCTAACCCTAACCCTAACCGCTAACACTAACCCTAACCCTAAGCCTTACCCGTACCCTAACCCTAACCCTAACACTTACCCTAACCATAACCCCAACCCTAACCCTAACCCTAAGCCTAATCCTTACTCTAACTCTAAGCCTAACCCTAACACTAACCCTTACCCGCACCCTAACCCTAAACCTAATCCTAAACCTAACGCTAACTCTAACCCTTACCCTTACCCTAACCCTAATCTAACCCTCACCCTAAACCTAAAACTTACACTTACCCTAAGCCTAACCCTAACCATTACACTAAACCTAACCCTAACCCTAACCCTTACCCTTAAACTAATTCTAACCCTAACCCTAACCCTAACCCTAACACATACCCTTAACCTAAACCTAACCCTAACCCTAACCGTAACCCTAAACCTATCCCTAACCTTAACCCTAACACTTACCCTAACCCTAACCCTAACCCTTACCCTAACCCAAACCCTAATCTTAACCATAAACTTAACCCTAACCCTAACCCTAACCCGAACCTTTACCCTTACCCTAACACTAACCCTAAACCAAATCCTAATCCTAACCCTAACCCTTACCTTAACCCTAACCCTAATCCTAACCCTTACCCTTACCCTAACCCTAAACCTAAACCTAACCCTAATCCTAACCTTAACCCTAACCCTTACCGTTACCCTATCCCTAACCCTAACAATAACCCTAAACCTAACCCTAACCCTAACCTTAACCCTTACACTTACCCTAACCCTAACCCTAACCCTAACCCTTACCCTAACCCTAACCCTAACCCTAACACTAACACTAACCCTAACCCTTACCCTAACCCCAACCATAACCCTTACCCTAACCTAACCCTAACCTTAACCCCAACACTAAACCTAACCCTAACCCTAACCCTTAGCCTAACACTAACCCTAATCCTGACCCTAAATCTTACCCTTACCCCAACCCTAACCCTAACCCTAAACCGAATCCTAACCATAACCTTAACCCTAATCCTTACCCTTACCCTAACCCTAACCCTAACCCTAAACCTAACCCTAACCCTAACATTAACTCTTATCCTTACCCTAACCCTAACCCTAAACCTAATCCTACCCCTTAACCTCACCCTAACCCTAAACTAAAACCTAACCCTAACCCTAACCTCAATCCTAACCCTTATCCTTACCCTAACCCTAAACCTAACCCTAAACCTAACCCTAACCCAAACTTAACCATTACCCTTACCTTAACCCTAACCCTAAACCTAACCCTATCCCTTACAGTTACCCTAACCCTAAACCTACCCATAACCTTAATCCTAAACTTAACCCTAACCCTTACCCTACCCTAAACCTAACCCTAATTTAAACCTAACCCTAACCCTAACCCTAACCCTAAACTTTACCTAGCCCTAATCCTAACCCTAACCCTAACCCTAATCCTTACCCTAACCCAAACCCTAACCCTTACTCTTTCCATACCTAAACCTGACGCTAACCCTAAACCTAACCCTAACCCTAACGCTAACCTTTACCCTAAACTTAACCCTAATCCTAACCCTAACCCTTGCCCTTACCCAAACCCTAACCCTAACCCTTACCTTAAGCCCAATCATAACCCTAAACATAATCTTAACCCTAACCCTAACCTTACCCTTACCCTAACCCTAACCCTAAACCTCACCCTAACCCTAACCCTACAATAACCTTAACCCTAACCCTAATCCTAACCATTGCCCTTACGCTAACATTAACCCTAAACCTAACACTAATCCTAACCCTAACCCTAAACCTAACCCTTACCCTTACCCTAACCCTAACCCTAACCCTAACCCCTAACCCTAACCTTAACCCTAACCCTTACCTAACCCTAAACCTAAACCTAACCCTAAACCTAACCCTAACCGTTACCCTTCCACTTCCCCTAACCCTAACCCTAACCCTAAACCTTACCCTTACCCTTACCCTAAACCTAACCCTAACCCTAACCCTTACCTTAATCCTACAACTTACCCTAACTTTTACCCTTACACTAACCCTAACCCTGAACCTAACCTGAACCCTAACCCTATCCGTAATCCTAACATTTATCCTTACTCTAATCCTAACCCTAAACCTAACCCTAACCCTTACCCCTACCCTAACCCTAACCCTAACCCTAACCGTAACCCTTACCCTAACCCTAACCCTAAACCTAACCCTAATCCTTACCCTTACCGTAACCCTAACCCTAAACTAACCCTAACCCTAAACTTAATCCTAACCCTAACCCTTACCCTAACCCTAACCCTAAAACTTACCCGAAACCTAACCGTATCCCTTACCCTAACTCTTACCCTTACCCTAACCCTAACCCTAAATCTAACCTGAAACCTAACCCTATCCCTTACCCTAACATTTATCCTTACCCTAATCCTAACCCTAACCCTAACCATAACCATAACCCTAACCCCTAACCCTAACCCTAAACCTTACCTAACCCTAATCCTAACCCTAACCCTAACCCTAATCCTTACACTAACCCAAACTCTAACCCTTACTCTTTCCCTACCTAAACCTGACCCAAACCCTAAACCTAACACTAACCCTAACACTAACCCTTACCCTAACCCTAACCCTAATCCTAACCCTAACCCTTGCCCTTACCCTAAGCCTAACCCTAACCCTAAACCTAACACTAACCCTAACCTTAAACCTTACCGTAACCCTAACCGTAACCCCTAACCTTAACCCTTAACCTAACCCTAACCCTAAACTTAACCCTTACCATTACCCTTACACTAACCCTAAACCTAAAACTAACACTAACATTAACCCTAACCGTAAACCTTAACGTAACCCTAAACTTAACCCTTACCTTTACCCTAACCATAACCCTAAGCATAACCTTAACGCTAACCCTAACCCTAACCCTAACCTTACCCTTACCCTAACCCTAACCCTAAACCTAACCCTAACCCTAACCCTACCCTAAGCTTAACCCTAACCCTAATCCTAACCCTTGCCCTTACCCTAACCCTAACCCTAAACTTAACACTAACCCTAACCCTAACCCTAACCCTTACCCTAACCCTAACCCTAAACCTAACCCTAACCCTAACCCCTAACCCTAACCCTAACCTTAACCCTTACCTAACCCTAAACCTAAATCTAACCCTAAACCTTACCCTAACCCTAAACCTAACCCTAACTCTTACTCTAACCCTAACCCTAATCCTAACCCTAACCCTTACCCCTACCCTAAACCTAACCCTAAAACTAAACCAAACCCTAACCCTAACCTTAACCCTAACACTTACCCTTACCCTAACCCTAACCGTAACAACTAACACTAAACCTAACCCTAACCCTAATCCTAACACTTACCCTTACCCTAAACCTAACCCTAACCCTAACACTAACGCTAACACTTACCCTAACCCTAAACCTAACCCTAACCCTTATCCTAACCCCAAACCTAGCCCTAACCCTCACCCTAACACATACCCTTACCCTAACCCTAACCCTAACCCTAACCGTAACCCTAAATCTAACCCTAAACCTAACCCTAAACCTAACCATAACCCTAAGCCTTACCCTTAACCTAAACCTAACCCCTACCCTAACCCTAACCCTAACCCTAAACCTAACCCTAACCCTAAAACTTACCCAAGGCCAAACCCTAAACTTAACCCTTACACTAACCCTAAACCTAACCCTCACCCTAACACATAACCTTAACCTAAACCTAACCGTAACCCTAACCGTAACTCTAAACCTAACCCTAAACTTAATCCTAACCCTAACACTTACCCTAACCCTAACCCTAACCCTTACCCTAACCCAAACCCTAACCTTAACCATAAACTTAACCCTAACCCTAACCCTAAACCGAACCTTTACCCTTACCCTAAAACTAACCCTAAACCAAATCCTAACCCTAACCCTAACCCTTTCCTTAACCTAACCCTAATCCTAACCCTAACCCTTACCCTTACCCTAACCCTAAACCTAAACTTAGCCCTAATCCTAACCTTAACCCTAACCCTTACCGTTACCCTATCCCTATCCCTAACAATAACCCTAAAACTAACCCTAACCCTAACCTTAACCCTTACGCTTACCCTAACCCTAACCCTAACCCTAACACTAACCCTAACCCTTACATTAACCCCAACCCTAACCCTTACCCTAACGCTAACCCTAACCCTAACCATAACCCCAAAACTAAACCTAACCCTAACCCTAAGCCTTACCCTAACACTAACCCTAATCCTGACCCTAAATCTTACCCTTACCCCAACCCTAACCCTAACCCTAAAGGGAACCCTAACCCTAACCTTAACCCTAATCCTTACCCTTACCCTAACCCTAACCCTAACCCTAAACCTAACCCTAACCCTAACATTAACTCTTATCCTTACCCTAACCCTAACCCTAAACCTAATTCTACACCTTAACCTCACAATAACCCTAAACTTAAACCTAACCCTAACCCTAACCTCAATCCTAACCCTTATCCTTACCCTAACCCTAACCCTAACCCTAAACCTAACCCTAACCCAAACTTAACCATTACCCTTACGCTAACCCTAACCCTAAACCCAACCCTATCCCTTACCGTTACCCTAACCCTAAACCTACCCCTAACCTTAATCCTAATCTTAACCCTAACCCTTACCCTACCCTAAACCTAACCCTAAATCTAAACCTAACCCTAACCCTAACCCTAACCCTAACCCCTAACCCTAACCCTTAACCTTACCTAACCCTAATCATAACCCTAACCCTAATCCTTACCCTAACCCAAAACCTAACCCTTACTCTTTCCATACCTAAACCTGACGCTATCCCTAAACCTAACCCTAACCCTAACGCTAACCCTTACCCTAAACGTAACCCTAATCCTAACCCTAAGCCTTGCCCGTACCCTAACCCTAACCCTAACCCTTACCTTAAGCCCAACCATAACCCTAAACATAACGTTAATCCTAACCATAACCCTAACCCTAACCTTACCCTTACCCTAACCCTAACCCTAAACCTAACCCTAACCCTAACCCTACCCTAACCTTAACCCTAACCCTAATCCTAACCATTGTCCTTACGCTAACCCTAACCCTAAACCTAACACTAACCCTAACCCTAACCCTAAACCTAACCCTTACCCTTACCCTAACCCTAACCCTAAACCTAACCCTAACCCTAACCCTAACCCCTAACTCTAACCTTAACCCTAACCCTTACCTAACCCTAAACCTAAACCTAACCCTAAACCTAACCCTAACCGTTACCCTTCCCCTAAAACTAACCCTAACCCTAACCCTAAACCTTACCCTTACCCTTACCCTTACCCTAAACCTAACCCTAACCCTAACCCTAACCCTTACCTTAATCCTAAAACTTACCCTAACTTTTACCCTTACACTAACCCTAACCCTAAACCTAACCTGAACTTTAACCCTATCCCTAATCCTAACATTTATCCTTACCCTAATACTAACACTAAACCTAACCCTAACCCTTACCCGTACCCTAACCGTTACCCTAACCCTAACCGTAACCCTTAGCCTAACCCTATCCCTAACCCTAATCCTTACCCTTACCCAAACCCTAACCCTAAACTAACCCTAACCCTAAACTTAACCCTAGCCCTAACTCTAACAAGAACCCTAACCGTAACCCTAAACCTAACCCTAATCCTAACCCTAAACCTAACCCAAACCCTAAACCTAAACCTAACCCTAACCCTAACCCTAATCCTTACCCTAACCCTAACCCTAAACTTATCCCTAACCCTAAGCCAACCCTAACTCTTACCCTTACCCGAATCCTAACCCTAAAACTTACCCGAAACCTAACCCTATCCCTAACCCTAACTCTTACCCTTACCCTAACCCTAACCCTAAATCTAACCTGAAACCTAACCCTATCCCTAACCCTAACATTTATCCTTACCCTAACCCTAATCCTAACCCTAACCCTAACCATAACCATAACCCCTAACCCTAACCCTAAACCTTACCTAACCCTAATCCTAACCCTAACCCTAACCCTAATCCTTACACTAACCCAAACCCTAACCCTTACTCTTTCCCTACCTAAACCTGACCCTAACCATAAACCTAACACTAACACTAACGCAACCCTAACCCTAACACTAACCCTAATCCTAACCCTACCTCTTGCCCTTACCCTAAGCCTAACCCTAACCCTAAATCTAACACTAACCCTAAACTTAAACCTTACCGTAACCATAACCGTAACCCCTAACCTTAACCCTTAACCTAACCCCAACCCTAAACTTAACCCTTACCATTACCCTTACACTAACCCTAAACCTAAAACTAACCCTAACATTAACCCTAACCGTAAACCTTAACGTAACCCTAACCTTAACCCTTACCTTAACCCTAACCATAACCCTAAGCATAACCTTAACCCTAACCCTAACCCTAACCCGAACCTTACCCTTACCCAAATCCTAAACCTAACCCTAACCTTAACCCTACCCTAACCTTAACCCTAACCCTAATCCTAAACCTTGCCCTGACCCTAACCCTAACCCTAAACCTAACATTAACCCTAACCCTAACCTTACCCTTACACTAACCCTAACCCTAAACCTAACCCTAACCTTAACCCTACCCTAACCTTAACCCTAACCCTAATCCTAACCCTTGCCCTTACCCTAACCCTCACCCTAAACCTAAATCTAACCCTAAACCTAACCCTTACCCTAACCCTAACCCTAAACCTAACCCTAACCCTAACCCCTAACCCTAACCCTAATCCTTACTTAACCCTAAACCTAAATCTAACCCTAAACCTAACCCTAACTCTTACCCTAACCCTAACCCTAATCCTAACCCTAACCCTTACCCCTACCCTAAACCTAACCCTAAAACTAAACCAAACCCTAACCCTAATCTTAACCTTAACACTTACCCTTACCCTAACCCTAACCGTAACAACTAACCCTAAACCTATCCCTAACCCTAATCCTAACACTTACCCTTACCCTAAACCTAACCCTAACCCTAACACTAACGCTAACACTTACCCTAACCCTAACCCTAACCCTAACCCTTATCCTAACCCCAAACCTAACCCTAACCCTCACCCTAAAACATACCCTTACCCTAAACCTAACCCTAACCCTAACCGTAACCCTAAATCTAACCCTAAACCTAACCCTAAACCCTAACCCTAACGCTAACCTTAACCCCAACCCTAACACTAACCCTTGCCCTTATCTTAACACTAACCCAAACCTAACACTAACCCTAACCCTAATCCTAACCCTAACCCTAACCCTTACCCTTACCCTAAACCTAACCCTAAACCTAACCCTATCCCTAACCCTAACCCCTAAACCTAACCATAACCCTGACCCTAACCCTAACGCTTACCTTATCCTAACCCTAACCCTAACCCTAACACTTCCCCTTACCCTTAACCCTACCCTAACCCTACCCCTAACCCTTACCATAACCCTAACACTAACCCTAACCCTAACACTTACCTTATCCCTAACCCTAACCCTTACCCTTACCCAAACGCTAACCCTAAACCTAACCCTAACCCCAACCGTAACACCTACTCTTACCCTACCCCTAAGCCTAACTCTTACCGTAACCCTAAACCTAACCCTAACACTAACACTAACCCTAACCCTAACTCTTACACTAACCCTAACTCTGACCCTAACCCTTGCCCTTACCCTAACCCTAACCCTAACCCTAACCTTAACCCTAACCCTAACACAACCCTAACTCTCACTCTTCCCCTAAACCTAACCCTAAACCTAACAAGAACCTAATCCTATCCCTAACCCTAACTCTTATCCTTACCCTAACCCTAACTTTAACATAACCCTAACCCTAACCCCTAACCCTAACCGTAACCCTAACCCTAATCTTAACCCTTACCCTTACCCTAACCCTAAACCTAAATCTAACCCTAACCCTGACCCTAACCCTAAACCTAACCCTAACACTAAACCTAACCTCTAACCCTTACTCTAACCCTAACCCTAACCGTAACCCCTAACCCTAACCCTAACCCTAACGCTAACCGCCAACCCTAACCCTAACCCCTACCCTAACTCTAACCCTAATCCTAATCCTTACTCTAACCCTAACATTAACCCTTACCCGTACCCTAACCCTAAACCTAACCCTAACCCTAACCCTTACCCGTAACCTAACCCTAACCCTAACCCTAACCCTAACCATTACCCTTGCCCTAACCCTAATTCTAACCCTAAACCCAAACCTAAAACTTACACTTACCCTTAACCTAACCCTAACCCTAACCCGAACACTAACCCTTATC
>JANJXV010000738.1:257500-260000 GCA_024803745.1 Megascapheus bottae | reverse complement strand
CCTAACCTTAACCCTAACGCTTACCCTATCCCTAACCCTAACCCTATCACTAAACCTAACCCTAACCCTAACCCTAACCCTAACCCTAACCCTTACCCTTACCCTAACCCTAAACCTAACCCTAACCCTTACCCTAACCCTAACCCTAACCCTAAGCCTAACACTAACCCTAACACTTACCCTAACCCTAACCCTAACCCTAACCCTAACGCTACCCTAAACCTAACCCTAACCCTAACCCTAACCCTTATCCTAAGTCTAACCCTAACCCTAACCCTAACACATACTCTTACCCAACCCCTAACCCTAACTCTTACCATAACCCTAAACCTAACCCTAACCCTAACACTAACCCTAACCCTAACCCTTACACTAAACCTAACTCTAACCCGAAACCTTGCCCTTACCCTAACCCTAACCTTAACCCTAACCCTAACCCAACCCTAATTCTCACCCTTCCCCTAACCCTAACCCTAAACCTAACAATAACCCTAATCCTATCCCTAACCCTAAATCTTATCCTTAGCCTAACCCTAACGTTAAACCTAACCCTAACCATAACCCCTAACCCTAACCATAAACATAACCCTAACCCTAACCCTTACCCTACCCCTAACCCTAACACTAATGCTTACACTAACACTAACCCTAAACCTTACCCTTTCCCTAACCCGAACCCTAACCCTAACCTAACCCTAACCCTAACCCTAACCCTAACCATAACACTAACCCTAGCCTAACCCTAACGCTAACACTTACCCTTACCCTGACCCAAACCCTAACCCTAACCCTTAACCTAACCCTAACCCTAACTCTAACCCTAACAAATACCCTTACTCTAACCATAACTCTAACCCTAACCGTAACCCTAAACCTAACAGTAATCCAACCCTATCCCTCACCGTCACCCTTATCCTAACACTAACCTTAACCCCAACTTTAAAACTAACCCTAACCCTAACCCTTACGCTAAACCTAACCCTAATCCTGACCCTAAACCATACCTTTACCCTAACCCTAACCCTAACCCTAACCCTAATCCTTACCCAACTCTGACCCTAACCCTAACCCTTACCCTTTCCCTACCCAGAACCCTAACCCTAAACCTAACCCTTACCCTTACCCTCACCCTAAGCCTAAACCTAAACTTAACCCTAACCCTAACCCTAACCTTACCCCTAACCCTAACCCTAACCCTAACCCTTACCCTTACCCTAACCCTAACCCTAACCCTTATCCTAACCCTAACCCTAACCCTAACCATAACACACACCCTTAACCTAACCCTAACCCTAACCCTTACCCTAACCCTAACCTCAACCCCAACACTAAACCTAACCCTAACCCTAACCCTTACGCTAACCCTAACCCTAATCCTGACCCTAAACCTTACCCTTACCATAACCCTAACCCTAACCCTAATCCTTACCCTAACCCTGATCCTAACCCTAACCCTTACCCTTTCCCAACCCAGAACCCTAACCCTAAACCTAACCCTTACCCTTACCCTCAACCTAAGCCTAAACCTAACCTTAACCCTAACCCTAACCCTAACCTTACCCCTAATCCTAACCCTAACCCTAACCCTTACCCTTACCCTAGCCCTAACCCTAAACCTAACCCTAAACCTAACCCTAATCCTAACACCTAACCCTATCCCGAACCCCTACCCTTTCCCTAACCCTAACCCTAACCCTAACACTTCCCAAAACCTAATCCTAACCCTAACCCTTAACCTCACCCTAACCCTAAAGCTAACCTTAACCCCAACCCTAAACCTAAACCTATCCCTAACCCTAACCCTAACCCTTACCCTAACCCTAACCCTAACCCTAACCCTAACACTAACACTAACACTTACCCTTAACCTAACTCTAACCCTAACCCTAACAATAACCCTTTTTCTAATCCTAACCCTAACCCTAACTCTAACCGTAACCCTTAACCTAACCCTAACACTAAACCTAACGTCTAACCCTTACTCTAACCCTAACCCTAACCGTAACCCCTAACCCTAACCCTAACCCTAACCCTAACCGCTAACCCTAACCCTAACCCTAACCCTAACCCTAACCCCTACCCTAACCCTAACCCTAATCCTAATCCTTACTCTAACTCTAACCCTAACCCTAACATTAACCCTTACCCGTACCCTAACCCTAAACCTAACCCTAACCCTAACCCTTACCCGTACCCTAACCCTAAACCTAACCCTAACCCTACCCCTAACCCTTACCCTTACCCTAACCCTAATTCTAACCCTAAACCTAAACCTAAAACTTACACTTACCATAAACATAACCTAACCCTTACACTAAACCTAACCCTAACCCTAACCCTTACCCTTACCTTAAACCTAAACGTAACCGTTACCCTTACCCTAACGCTAAGCCTAACCATAACCCTAACACATACCCTTAACCTAAACCTAACCCTAACCCTAACCGTAACCCTAAACCTAACCCTAACCTTAACCCTAACCCTAACACTTACCCTAACC
>JANJXV010000738.1:230000-252500 GCA_024803745.1 Megascapheus bottae | reverse complement strand
ACCCTAAACCTAACCTAACCCTTACACTAAACCTAACCCTAACCCTAACCCTTACCCTAACGCTAACCCTAACCCTAACCCTAACACATACCCTTAACCTAAACCTAACCCTAACCCTAACCGTAACCCTAAACCTAACCCTAACCCTAACCCTTTCACTTACCCTAACCCTAACCTTAACCCTAAACCTTACCCTATCCCTAAACCTAACCCTAACACTAAACCTAACCTTAACCCTAACCCTAATCCTAACACCTCACCGTATCCCTAACCCGAACCCCTACCCTTACCCTAACCCTAACCCTAACCCTAACACTTACCCTAACCCTAACCCTAACACTTACCCTTACCCTAACCCTAACCCTAACCCTAACCCTTATCCTAACCCTAACCCTAACTCTAACCCTAACACATACCCTTACCCTAACCCTAACCCTAACCCTAACCCTTACCCTAACCCTAACCTTAACCCCAACACTAAACCTAACCCTAACCCTAACCCTTACGCTAACCCTAACCCTAATCCTGACCCTATACCTTATCCTTACCCTAAACCTAACCCTAACCCTAATCCTTACCCTAACCCTGACCCTAACCCTAACCCTTACCCTTTCCCTACCCAGAACCCTAACCCTAAACCTAACCCTTACCCTTACCCTCACCCTAAGCCTAAACCTAACCTTAACCCTAACCCTAAACCTAACCTTACCCCTAACCCTAACCCTAACCCTAACCCTTACCCTTACACTAGCCCTAACCCTAAACCTAACCCTAAACCTAACCCTAATCCTAACACCTAACCCTATCCCTAACCCGAACCCCTACCCTTTCCCTAACCCTAACCCTAAACCTAACACTTACCCAAAACCTAATCCTAACCCTAACCCTTAACCTCACCCTAACCCTAACGCTAACCTTAACCCCAACCCTAAACCTAAACCTAGCCCTAACCCTTACTCTAACCCTTATCCTAACCCTAACCCTAACACTAACCCTAACACTAACACTTACCCTTAACCTAACTGTAACCCTAACCCTAACAATAACCCTTTTCCTAACCCTAACCCTAACCCTAACTCTAACCCTAACCCTAACCGTAACCCCTAACCCTAACCCTAACCCTAACCGCTAACCCTAACCCTAACCCTAACCCAAACACTAACCCCTACGCTAACCCTAACCCTAATCCTAATCCTTACTCTAACCCTAACCCTAACCCTAACATTAACCCTTACCCGTACCCTAACCATAAACCTAACCCTAACCCTAACCCTTACCCTTACCCTAACCCTCATTCTAACTCTAAACCTAAACCTAAAACTTACACTTACCCTAAATATAACCTAACCCTTACACGAAATCTAACCCTAACCCTAACCCTTACCCTTACCTTAAACCTAACCCTAACCGTTACCCTTACCCTAACGCTAACCCTAACCCTAACCCTAACACATACCCTTAACCTAAACCTAACCCTAACCCTAACCGTAACCCTAAACCTAACCCTAACCTTAACCCTAACCCTAACACTTACCCTAACCCTAACATTAACCCTAACCCTTACCCTATCCCTAAGCCTAACTCTAACACTAAACCTAACCCTTACCCTAACCCTAACGCTTACCGTTACACTAAACCTACCCCTAACCCTTACCCTAACCCTAACCCTAACACTAACCCTAACACTTACCATAACCCTAACCCTAATCCTAACCCTAACGCTACCCTAAACCTAACCCTAACCCTAACACTAAACCTTATCCTAACCCTAACCCTAACCCTAACGCTAACACATACCCTTACCCTAACCCTAACCCTAACCCTAACAGTAACCCTAAACCTAACCCTATACCTAACCCTAACCCTAATCCTAAATCTAACACTAAACGTAACCCTAAACCTAACACTAACCCTAACCCTAACCCTAACCCAAACCCTAAACCTAAACCTAAACCTAACCCTAACCCTAACTCTTACCCTAACCTTAACCCTAACCTTAACCCTAACCCTAACCCAACCCTATCTCTTACACTTACCTAACCCTAACCCTAAACCTTACCCGAAACCTAACCCTATCCCTAACCCTAACTCTTAAACTTACCCTAACCCTAACCCTACACCTAACCCTAACCCTAATGCTAACCCTAACCTTAACCCTAAACCTTACCCTTACCCTAACCCTAACCCTAACCCTAACACTTACCCTTGCCCTAACCCCTACCCTAACCTTAACCCTAACCCTAATCCTTACTCTAACCCTAACCCTAACCCTAACACTAACCCTTACCCGTACTCTAACCCTAATCCTAACCCTAACCTTAACCATAACCCGTAAACTTACACTAACCCTAATCCTAACCCTAACCCTAAGCCTAAAACTTACACTTACCCTAAACCTAACCCTAACCATTACACTAAACATAACCCTAACCCTAACCCTTACCCTTACCTTATTCCTAACCCTAACCCTTACCCTTACCCTAACGCTAACCCTAACCCTAACCCTAACCCTAACCCAACCCTAACTCTTACCCTTACCCTATCCCTAACCCTAAACCTTACCCGAAACCTAACCCTATCCCTAACCTTAACTCTGATCCTTACCCTAACCCTAACCCTAAACCTGACCCTAACCCTAACCTCTAACCCTATACGTAACCCTAACCCTAACCCTAACCCTTACCGTAACCCTAACCCTAACCCTAATCCTTACCCTAACCCTGGCCCTAACCCTAACCCTTAACCTAACCCTAACCCTAACCCTAACCCTAAACCTTACCCTTACCGTAACCCTAAACCTAACTCTAACCCTAACCCTAACCCTAACCCTAAACCTTACCCTAACCTTAATCCTATCCCTTACCCTAACCCTAACCCTAACCTTAACCATAACCTTAACCCTAACCCTAACCCTAAACCTAACCATAAACATAAACTTAACCCTAACACTAACCGTACTCCTAGAACCTAACCCTATCCCTAACCCGAACCCCTACCCTTCCCCTAACCCTAACCCTAACACTTACCCTAAACCTAATCCTAACCCTAACCCTTACCCTCACCCTAACCCAAACGCTAACCTTAACCCCAACCCTAAAACTAAACCTAGCCCTAAACCTAACTCTCACCCTTACCCTAACCCTAACCCTAACCTTAACCCTAACCCTAAACCTAACCCTAACACTAACACTTACCCTTAACCTAACCCTAACCCTGACCCGAACACTAACCCTTATCCTAACCCTAACCCTAACCCTAACCCCTAACCCTATACGTAACCCTAAATCTAACCCTAACCCTAACCCTAATCCTTACCCTAACCCTAGCCCTAACCCTAATCCTTACCCTAACCCTAGCCCTAACCCTAACCCTTAACCTAAACCTAACCCTAAACTTAACCCTAACCCTTACCCTTACCCTAACCCTAAACCTAACTCTAACCCTAACCTTAACCCTAACCCTAAACCTTACCCTAAATTTAATCCTAACACTTACCCTAACACTAACCCTAACCTTAACCATAACCTTAACCCTAACCATAACCCTAACCCTATCCCTAAACCTAACCCTAAACATAACCTTAACCTTAACCCTAACCCTAACCCTAACCCTAAACTTTACCCTTACCCTAACCCTAACCATAACCTAACCCTAACCCTAACCCTAACCCTAACCCTAAACTTAACCCTAACCCTAATCCTAACCCTTGCCCTTACCCTAACCCTAACCCTAAACCTAACACTAACCCTAACCCTAACCCTAACCTTAACGCTAACCCTTACCCTTACCCTAAACCTAACCCTAAACCTAATCCTAACCCTAACCCTTACCCTTATCCTAACCCTAACCCTAACACTAACACTTACCCTTACCCTAACCCCTACACTAACCCTAACCCTAACCTATCCCTTACCCTAAACCTAACCCTAACCCTTACCCTTACCCTAACCCTAACCCTAATCCTAACCTTAACCCCAACACTAAACCTAACCCTAACCCTAACCCTTACCCTAACCCTGACCCTAATCCTGACCCTAAATCTTACCCTTACCCCAACCCTAACCCTAACCCTAAACATAACCCTAACCCTAACCTTAACCCTAATCCTTACCCTTACCCTAACCCTAACCCTAAACCTAATCCTAATCCTAACATTAACTCTTATCCTTACCGTAACCCTAACCCTGAACCTAATCCTACCCCATACCCTCACCCTAACCCTAAACTTAAACCTAACCCTAACCCTAACCCTAACCTCAACCCTACCCTTATCCTCACCCTAAACCTAACCCTAAGCCTAAACCTAACCCTAACCCCAAACTTAACCATTACCCTTATCCTAACCCTAAACCTAAACATAACCCTATCCCTTACCCTTACCCTAACCCTAAACCTTACTCTTTCCCTACCTAAACCTGACCCTAACCCTAACCCTAACCCTAATCCTAACCCTAACCCTTGCCCTTACCCTAACCCTAACCCTAACCCTAAACCTAACAATAACCTTAACATTAAACCTTACCGTAACCCTAACCCTAACCCCCAAACTTAACCCTTAACCTAACCCTAACCGTAAACTTAACCCTTACCATTACCCTTACCCTAACCCTAAACGTAACTCTAACCCTAACACTAACCCTAACCTTAAACCTTACCGTAACCCTAACACTAACCCTTACCTTAAGCCTAACCATAACCCTAAACATAACCTTAACCCTAACCCTAACCTAACCCTAACCTTATCCTTACCGTAACCCTAACCCTAAACCTAACCCTTGCCCTTACCGTAGCTCTAACCCTAAACCTAACACTAATCCTAACCCTAACCCTAACCCTAACCCTTACCCTTACCCTAACCCTAACCCTAAATCTAACCCTAAACCTAACCCTAACCACTAACCCTAACCTTAACCCTAACCCTTACCTAACCCTAAACCTAAACCTAACCCTACCTTAATCCTAACCCTAACCCTAAACCTTACCCTAAACCTAACACTAACCCTTACCCTAAACCTAACCCTAACCCTAACCCAACCCTAACTTTTACCCTTACCCTAACCTTAACCCTAAACCTAACCTGAACCCTAATCCTATCCCTACCCCTAATATTTATCCTTACCCTAATCCTAACCCTAAAGCTAACCCTAACCCTTACCCCTACCCTAACCGTAACCCTAACCCTAACCCTAACCCTAAACCTTACCCTAACCCTAAACCTAACCCTAATCCTTACCCTTACCTAACCCTAACCCTAACCCTAAACTAACCCTAACCCTAAACTTAACCCTAACCCTAACTCAAACCGTAACCCTAAACCTAACAATAATCCTTACCCTAACCCTAACCCTAACCCAAACACTAAACCTAAACCTAACCCTAACCCTAACCCTTACCCTAACCCTGACCCTAACCTTATCCCTAACCCTAACCCAACCCTAACACTTACCCTTACCCCAACCCTAACCCTAAAACTTACCCAAAACCTAACCCTATCCCTAACCCTAATTCTTACCCTTACCCTAACCCTAACCCTAAACCTAACCTGAACCCTAACCCTATCCCTAACCCTAACATTTATCCTTACCCTAATCCTAACCCTAAACCTAACCCTAACCCTTACCCCTACATTAACCGTAATCCTTACCCTAACCCTAACACTAACCTTAACCCTAACCTTAACCCTAACCCTAACCCGAACCTTTACCCTTACCCTAACACTAATCCTAAACCTAACCCTAACCCTAACCCTAACCCTAACCCTAACTCTTACCCTAACCCTAACCCTAATCCTAACCCAAAACCTTACCCTTACCCTAAACCTAACCCTAAAACTAAACCAAACCCTAACCCTAACCTTAACCCTAACACTAAACCTACCCTAACCCTAATCGTAACACCTAACACTAAAGCTAACAGTAACCCTAATCCTAACACTTACCCTTACCCTAACCTAACCCTAACAGTAACCCTTAACCTAACCCTAACCCTAACCCTAACACTAACCCTAACACTTACCCTAACCCTAACCCTAACCCTAAACCTTACCCTAAACCTAACCCTAAACCCAACCCTATCCCTAACCCCAACCCCTAAACCTAACCCTAACCCTAACCCTTACCTTATCCTAACCCTAACCCTAACACTTACCCTTACCCTAAACCCTACCCTAACCCTAACCCTAACCCTAACCCTTACCCTTACCCTTACCTAACCCTAACCCTAACCCTAACCCTTACCCTTACCCTAGCCCTAACACTAACCCTAACCCTAAAACCTACCCTTACCCTAAACCTAACCCTAACCTTACCCTAAACCTAACCCTAACCCTAACTCTAACCCTTACCTTAACCCTAACCCTAACCATTACCTTTACCCAAAAACTAACCCTAACCCTAACCCTAACACGTACTCTTACCCTAACCCTAACCCTAACCCTTATGGTAACCCTAAACCCAACCCTAACCCTAACACTAACCCTAACCCTTACCCTAACACTAACCCTTACCCTAACCCTAACCCTAACCCTTACCCTTACCCTCACCCTAACCCTAAACCTAACCCTAACCCTAACCCTAAACTTAACCCTAAACCTAACCCTAACCCAAAACCTCACCGTTAACTTAGCCCTAACACTAAACCTAACATTAACCCTAACCCTAACCCTAACACCTAACCCTAACCCTAAACTGAACCCTTACCCTTACCCTAACCCTAACCCTAACCCTAACTCTAACACTTACCCTAAACCTAATCCAAAACCTAACCCTTAAACTTACCCTAACCCTAACGTTAATCTTAACCTCAACCCTAAACCTAACCCTAGCCCTCACCATAACCCTAACCCTTATGCTAACCCTAACCCTAACCCTAACACTAACCCTTATGTTAATCCTAACCCTAACCCTAACTCTAAACCTAACCCTTAACCTAACCCTAACACTAACCCTAACACCTAACCCTAACCCTTACCCTAACCCTAACTCTAACCCTAACCCCTTACCCTAACCCTAACCCTAACCGCTAACACTAACCCTAACCCTAAGCCTTACCCGTACCCTAACCCTAACCCTAACACTTACCCTAACCATAACCCCAACCCTTACCCTAACCCTAAGCCTAATCCTTACTCTAACTCTAAGCCTAACCCTAACACTAACCCTTACCCGCACCCTAACCCTAAACCTAATCCTAAACCTAACGCTAACTCTAACCTTTACCCTTACCCTAACCCTAATCTAACCCTCACCCTAAACCTAAAACTTACACTTACCCTAAGCCTAACCCTAACCATTACACTAAACCTAACCCTAACCCTAACCCTTACCCTTAAACTAATTCTAACCCTAACCCTAACCCTAACCCTAACACATACCCTTAACCTAAACCTAACCCTAACCCTAACCGTAACCCTAAACCTATCCCTAACCTTAACCCTAACACTTACCCTAACCCTAACCCTAACCCTTACCCTAACCCAAACCCTAATCTTAACCATAAACTTAACCCTAACCCTAACCCTAACCCGAACCTTTACCCTTACCCTAACACTAACCCTAAACCAAATCCTAATCCTAACCCTAACCCTTACCTTAACCCTAACCCTAATCCTAACCCTTACCCTTACCCTAACCCTAAACCTAAACCTAACCCTAATCCTAACCTTAACCCTAACCCTTACCGTTACCCTATCCCTAACCCTAACAATAACCCTAAACCTAACCCTAACCCTAACCTTAACCCTTACACTTACCCTAACCCTAACCCTAACCCTAACCCTTACCCTAACCCTAACCCTAACCCTAACACTAACACTAACCCTAACCCTTACCCTAACCCCAACCATAACCCTTACCCTAACCTAACCCTAACCTTAACCCCAACACTAAACCTAACCCTAACCCTAACCCTTAGCCTAACACTAACCCTAATCCTGACCCTAAATCTTACCCTTACCCCAACCCTAACCCTAACCCTAAACCGAATCCTAACCATAACCTTAACCCTAATCCTTACCCTTACCCTAACCCTAACCCTAACCCTAACCCTAAACCTAACCCTAACCCTAACATTAACTCTTATCCTTACCCTAACCCTAACCCTAAACCTAATCCTACCCCTTAACCTCACCCTAACCCTAAACTAAAACCTAACCCTAACCCTAACCTCAATCCTAACCCTTATCCTTACCCTAACCCTAAACCTAACCCTAAACCTAACCCTAACCCAAACTTAACCATTACCCTTACCTTAACCCTAACCCTAAACCTAACCCTATCCCTTACAGTTACCCTAACCCTAAACCTACCCATAACCTTAATCCTAAACTTAACCCTAACCCTTACCCTACCCTAAACCTAACCCTAATTTAAACCTAACCCTAACCCTAACCCTAAACTTTACCTAGCCCTAATCCTAACCCTAACCCTAACCCTAATCCTTACCCTAACCCAAACCCTAACCCTTACTCTTTCCATACCTAAACCTGACGCTAACCCTAAACCTAACCCTAACCCTAACGCTAACCTTTACCCTAAACTTAACCCTAATCCAAACCCTAACCCTTGCCTTTACCCAAACCCTAACCCTAACCCTTACCTTAAGCCCAATCATAACCCTAAACATAATCTTAACCCTAACCCTAACCTTACCCTTACCCTAACCCTAACCCTAAACCTAACCCTAACTCTAACCCTACAATAACCTTAACCCTAACCCTAATCCTAACCATTGCCCTTACGCTAACATTAACCCTAAACCTAACACTAATCCTAACCCTAACCCTAAACCTAACCCTTACCCTTACCCTAACCCTAACCCTAACCCTAACCCCTAACCCTAACCTTAACCCTAACCCTTACCTAACCCTAAACCTAAACCTAACCCTAAACCTAACCCTAACCGTTACCCTTCCACTTCCCCTAACCCTAACCCTAACCCTAAACCTTACCCTTACCCTTACCCTAAACCTAACCCTAACCCTAACCCTTACCTTAATCCTACAACTTACCCTAACTTTTACCCTTACACTAACCCTAACCCTGAACCTAACCTGAACCCTAACCCTATCCGTAATCCTAACATTTATCCTTACTCTAATCCTAACCCTAAACCTAACCCTAACCCTTACCCCTACCCTAACCCTAACCCTAACCCTAACCGTAACCCTTACCCTAACCCTAACCCTAAACCTAACCCTAATCCTTACCCTTACCGTAACCCTAACCCTAAACTAACCCTAACCCTAAACTTAATCCTAACCCTAACCCTTACCCTAACCCTAACCCTAAATCTAACCTGAAACCTAACCCTATCCCTTACCCTAACATTTATCCTTACCCTAATCCTAACCCTAACCCTAACCCTAACCATAACCCTAACCCCTAACCCTAACCCTAAACCTTACCTAACCCTAATCCTAACCCTAACCCTAACCCTAATCCTTACACTAACCCAAACTCTAACCCTTACTCTTTCCCTACCTAAACCTGACCCAAACCCTAAACCTAACACTAACCCTAACACTAACCCTTACCCTAACCCTAACCCTAATCCTAACCCTAACCCTTGCCCTTACCCTAAGCCTAACCCTAACCCTAAACCTAACACTAACCCTAACCTTAAACCTTACCGTAACCCTAACCGTAACCCCTAACCTTAACCCTTAACCTAACCCTAACCCTAAACTTAACCCTTACCATTACCCTTACACTAACCCTAAACCTAAAACTAACACTAACATTAACCCTAACCGTAAACCTTAACGTAACCCTAAACTTAACCCTTACCTTTACCCTAACCATAACCCTAAGCATAACCTTAACGCTAACCCTAACCCTAAACCTAACCTTACCCTTACCCTAACCCTAACCCTAAACCTAACCCTAACCCTAACCCTACCCTAAGCTTAACCCTAACCCTAATCCTAACCCTTGCCCTTACCCTAACCCTAACCCTAAACTTAACACTAACCCTAACCCTAACCCTAACCCTTACCCTAACCCTAACCCTAAACCTAACCCTAACCCTAACCCCTAACCCTAACCCTAACCTTAACCCTTACCTAACCCTAAACCTAAATCTAACCCTAAACCTTACCCTAACCCTAAACCTAACCCTAACTCTTACTCTAACCCTAACCCTAATCCTAACCCTAACCCTTACCCCTACCCTAAACCTAACCCTAAAACTAAACCAAACCCTAACCATAACCTTAACCCTAACACTTACCCTTACCCTAACCCTAACCGTAACAACTAACACTAAACCTAACCCTAACCCTAATCCTAACACTTACCCTTACCCTAAACCTAACCCTAACCCTAACACTAACGCTAACACTTACCCTAACCCTAAACCTAACCCTAACCCTTATCCTAACCCCAAACCTAACCCTAACCCTCACCCTAACACATACCCTTACCCTAACCCTAACCCTAACCCTAACCGTAACCCTAAATCTAACCCTAAACCTAACCCTAAAACCTAACCCTAAACCTAACCATAACCCTAAGCCTTACCCTTAACCTAAACCTAACCCCTACCCTAACCCTAACCCTAACCCTAAACCTAACCCTAACCCTAAAACTTACCCAAGGCCAAACCCTAAACTTAACCCTTACACTAACCCTAAACCTAACCCTCACCCTAACACGTAACCTTAACCTAAACCTAACCGTAACCCTAACCGTAACTCTAAACCTAACCCTTTCCTTAACCTAACCCTAATCCTAACCCTAACCCTTACCCTTACCCTAACCCTAAACCTAAACTTTGCCCTAATCCTAACTTTAACCCTAACCCTTACCGTTACCCTATCCCTATCCCTAACAATAACCCTAAAACTAACCCTAACCCTAACCTTAACCCTTACACTTACCCTAACCCTAAACCTAACCCTAACCCTTACCCTAACCCTAACCCTAACCCTAACACTAACCCTAACCCTTACATTAACCCCAACCCTAACCCTTACCCTAACGCTAACCCTAACCCTAACCTTAACCCCAACACTAAACCTAACCCTAACCCTAAGTCTTACCCTAACACTAACCCTAATCCTGACCCTAAATCTTACCCTTACCCCAACCCTAACCCTAACCCTAAAGGGAACCCTAACCCTAACCTTAACCCTAATCCTTACCCTTACCCTAACCCTAACCCTAACCCTAACCCTAACCCTAACCCTAAACCTAACCCTAACCCTAACATTAACTCTTATCCTTACCCTAACCCTAACCCTAAACCTAATTCTACACCTTAACCTCACAATAACCCTAAACTTAAACCTAACCCTAACCCTAACCTCAATCCTAACCCTTATCCTTACCCTAACCCTAACCCTAACCCTAAACCTAACCCTAACCCAAACTTAACCATTACCCTTACGCTAACCCTAACCCTAAACCTAACCCTATTCCTTACCGTTACCCTAACCCTAAACCTACCCCTAACCTTAATCCTAATCTTAACCCTAACCCTTACCCTACCCTAAACCTAACCCTAAATCTAAACCTAACCCTAACCCTAACCCTAACCCTAACCCCTAACCCTAACCCTTAACCTTACCTAACCCTAATCATAACCCTAAACCTAATCCTTACCCTAACCCAAAACCTAACCCTTACTCTTTCCATACCTAAACCTGACGCTAACCCTAAACCTAACCCTAACCCTAACGCTAACCCTTACCCTAAACGTAACCCTAATCCTAACCCTAAGCCTTGCCCGTACCCTAACCCTAACCCTAACCCTTACCTTAAGCCCAACCATAACCCTAAACATAACGTTAATCCTAACCATAACCCTAACCCTAACCTTACCCTTACCCTAACCCTAACCCTAAACCTAACTCTAACCCTAACCCTACCCTAACCTTAACCCTAACCCTAATCCTAACCATTGTCCTTACGCTAACCCTAACCCTAAACCTAACACTAACCCTAACCCTAAACCTAACCCTTACCCTTACCCTAACCCTAACCCTAAACCTAACCCTAACCCTAACCCTAACCCCTAACTCTAACCTTAACCCTAACCCTTACCTAACCCTAAACCTAAACCTAACCCTAAACCTAACCCTAACCGTTACCCTTCCCCTAAAACTAACCCTAACCCTAACCCTAAACCTTACCCTTACCCTTACCCTTACCCTAAACCTAACCCTAAACCTAACCCTAACCCTTACCTTAATCCTAAAACTTACCCTAACTTTTACCCTTACACTAACCCTAACCCTAAACCTAACCTGAACTATAACCCTATCCCTAATCCTAACATTTATCCTTACCCTAATACTAACACTAAACCTAACCCTAACCCTTACCCGTACCCTAACCGTTACCCTAACCCTAACCGTAACCCTTAGCCTAACCCTATCCCTAACCCTAATCCTTACCCTTACCCAAACCCTAACCCTAAACTAACCCTAACCCTAAACTTAACCCTAGCCCTAACCCTAACAAGAACCCTAACCGTAACCCTAAACCTAACCCTAATCCTAACCCTAAACCTAACCCAAACCCTAAACCTAAACCTAACCCTAACCCTAACCCTAACCCTTACACTAACCCTAACCCTAAACTTATCCCTAACCCTAAGCCAACCCTAACTCTTACCCTTACCCGAATCCTAACCCTAAAACTTACCCGAAACCTAACCCTATCCCTAACCCTAACTCTTACCCTTACCCTAACCCTAACCCTAAATCTAACCTGAAACCTAACCCTATCCCTGACCCTAACATTTATCCTTACCCTAACCCTAATCCTAATCCTAACCCTAACCATAACCATAACCCCTAACCCTAACCCTAAACCTTACCTAACCCTAATCCTAACCCTAACCCTAACCCTAATCCTTACACTAACCCAAACCCTAACCCTTACTCTTTCCCTACCTAAACCTGACCCTAACCATAAACCTAACACTAACCCTAACGCAACCCTAACCCTAACACTAACCCTAATCCTAACCCTACCTCTTGCCCTTACCCTAAGCCTAACCCTAACCCTAAACCTAACACTAACCCTAAACTTAAACCTTACCGTAACCATAACCGTAACCCCTAACCTTAACCCTTAACCTAACCCCAACCCTAAACTTAACCCTTACCATTACCCTTACACTAACCCTAAACCTAACACTAACCCTAACCCTAACCCTAACCGTAAACCTTAACGTAACCCTAACCTTAACCCTTACCTTAACCCTAACCATAACCCTAAGCATAACCTTAACCCTAACCCTAACCCTAACCCGAACCTTACCCTTACCCAAATCCTAAACCTAACCCTAACCTTAACCCTACCCTAACCTTAACCCTAACCCTAATCCTAAACCTTGCCCTGACCCTAACCCTAACCCTAAACCTAACATTAACCCTAACCCTAACCTTACCCTTACACTAACCCTAACCCTAAACCTAACCCTAACCTTAACCCTACCCTAAACTTAACCCTAACCCTAATCCTAACCCTTGCCCTTACCCTAACCCTCACCCTAAACCTAAATCTAACCCTAAACCTAACCCTTACCCTAACCCTAACCCTAAACCTAACCCTAACCCTAACCCATAACCCTAACCCTAACCCTAACCCTTACCTAACCCTAAACCTAAATCTAACCCTAAACCTAACCCTAACTCTTACCTTAACCCTAACCCTACTCCTAACCCTAACCCTTACCCCTACCCTAAACCTAACCATAAAACTAAACCAAACCCTAACCCTAATCTTAACCTTAACACTTACCCTTACCCTAACCCTAACCGTAACAACTAACCCTAAACCTATCCCTAACCCTAATCCTAACACTTACCCTTACCCTAAACCTAACCCTAACCCTAACACTAATGCTAACACTTACCCTAACCCTAACCCTAACCCTAACCCTTATCCTAACCCCAAACCTAACCCTAACCCTCACCCTAAAACATACCCTTACCCTAAACCTAACCCTAACCCTAACCGTAACCCTAAATCTAACCCTAAACCTAACCCTAAACCCTAACCCTAACGCTAACCTTAACCCCAACCCTAACACTAACCCTTGCCCTTATCCTAACACTAACCCAAACCTAACACTAACCCTAACCCTAATCCTAACCCTAACCCTAACCCTTACCCTTACCCTAAACCTAACCCTAAACCTAACCCTATCCCTAACCCTAACCCCTAAACCTAACCATAACCCTGACCCTAACCCTAACGCTTACCTTATCCTAACCCTAACCCTAACCCTAACAAGAACCTAATCCTATACCTAACCCTAACTCTTATCCTTACCCTAACCCTAACCTTAAACATAACCCTAACCCTAACCCCTAACCCTAACCGTAACCCTAACCCTAATCTTAACCCTTACCCTTACCCTAACCCTAAACCTAAATCTAACCCTAACCCTGACCCTAACCCTAAACCTAACCCTAACACTAAACCTAACCTCTAACCCTTACTCTAACCCTAACCCTAACCGTAACCCCTAACCCTAACCCTAACCCTAACCCTAACCGCTAACCCTAACCCTAACCCCTACCCTAACCCTAACCCTAATCCTAATCCTTACTCTAACCCTAACATTAACCCTTACCCGTACCCTAACCCTAACCCTAACCCTAACCCTAACCCTTACCCGTAACCTAACCCTAACCCTAACCCTAACCCTAACCCTTACCCTTACCCTAACCCTAATTCTAACCCTAAACCCAAACCTAAAACTTACACTTACCCTTAACCTAACCCTAACCCTAACCCGAACACTAACCCTTATCCTAACCGTAACCCTAACCCTAAGTCTAACACTAACCCTTAACCTAACCCTAACACTAACCCTAACACATACCCTTACTCTAACCCTAACTCTAACCCTAACCGTAACCCTAAATCTAACAATAAACCAACCCTATCCCTAACCGTCACCCTTATCGTAACCCTAACCTTAACCCCAACACTAAACCTAACCCTAACCCTAACCCTTACGCTAAACCTAACCCTAATCCTACCCCTAAACCATACACTTACCCTAACCCTAACCCTAACCCTAATCCTTACACTAACCCTGACCCTAACCCTAACCCTTACCCTTTCCCTACCCAGAACCCTAACCCTAAACCTAACCCTTACCCTTACCCTCACCCTAAGCCTAAACCTAAACTTAACCCTAACCCTAACCCTAACCTTACCCCTAACCCTAACCCTAACCCTAACCCTTACCCTTACCCTAACCCTAACCCTAACCCTTATCCTAACCCTAACCCTAACCCTAACCATAACACACACCCTTAAACTAACCCTAACCCTAACCCTTACCCTAACCCTAACCTCAACCCCAACACTAAACCTAACCCTAACCCTAACCCTTACGCTAACCCTAACCCTAATCCTGACCCTAAACCTTACCCTTACCATAACCCTAACCCTAACCCTAATCCTTACCCTAACCCTGATCCTAACCCTAACCCTTACCCTTTCCCAACCCAGAACCCTAACCCTAAACCTAACCCTTACCCTTACCCTCAACCTAAGCCTAAACCTAACCTTAACCCTAACCCTAACCCTAACCTTACCCCTAATCCTAACCCTAACCCTAACCCTTACCCTTACCCTAGCCCTAACCCTAAACCTAACCCTAAACCTAACCCTAATCCTAACACCTAACCCTATCCCGAACCCCTACCCTTTCCCTAACCCTAACCCTAACCCTAACCCTAACCCTAACCCTAACCCTAACCCTAACCCTTACTCTAACCCTAACCCTAATCCTAACCTTACCCTAACCCTAGCCCTAGCCCTAATCCTTACCCTAACCCTAACCCTTATCCTAACCCTAACCCTAATCCTAACCCTAACCCTTACCCTAACCCTAACCCTAACCCTAACCCCTAACCCTAACCCTTAACCTAACCCTAACACTAACCCTAACCCTAACATTTAACCTAACCCTTACCCAAACCCTAACCCTTACCCTTAACCAACCCTAAATCTAACTCTAACCCTAAAACTAACCCTAACCCTAACCCTAACCCTAACCCTAACCCTAACGCTAACACTTACCCTTACCCTGACCCTAACCCTAACCCTAACCCTTAACCTAACCCTAACCCTAACTCTAACCCTAACACATACCCTTACTCTAACCCTAACTCTAACCCTAACCGTAACCCTAAATCTAACAATAAACCAACCCTATCCCTAACCGTCACCCTTATCGTAACCCTAACCTTAACCCCAACACTAAACCTAACCCTAACCCTAACCCTTACGCTAAACCTAACCCTAATCCTACCCCTAAACCATACACTTACCCTAACCCTAACCCTAACCCTAATCCTTACACTAACCCTGACCCTAACCCTAACCCTTACCCTTTCCCTACCCAGAACCCTAACCCTAAACCTAACCCTTACCCTTACCCTCACCCTAAGCCTAAACCTAAACTTAACCCTAACCCTAACCCTAACCTTACCCCTAACCCTAACCCTAACCCTAACCCTTACCCTTACCCTAACCCTAACCCTAACCCTTATCCTAACCCTAACCCTAACCCTAACCATAACACACACCCTTAACCTAACCCTAACCCTAACCCTTACCCTAGCCCTAACCTCAACCCCAACACTAAACCTAACCCTAACCCTAACCCTTACGCTAACCCTAACCCTAATCCTGACCCTAAACCTTACCCTTACCATAACCCTAACCCTAACCCTAATCCTTACCCTAACCCTGATCCTAACCCTAACCCTTACCCTTTCCCAACCCAGAACCCTAACCCTAAACCTAACCCTTACCCTTACCCTCAACCTAAGCCTAAACCTAACCTTAACCCTAACCCTAACCCTAACCTTACCCCTAATCCTAACCCTAACCCTAACCCTTACCCTTACCCTAGCCCTAACCCTAAACCTAACCCTAAACCTAACCCTAATCCTAACACCTAACCCTATCCCGAACCCCTACCCTTTCCCTAACCCTAACCCTAACCCTAACACTTACCCAAAACCTAATCCTAACCCTAACCCTTAACCTCACCCTAACCCTAATGCTAACCTTAACCCCAACCCTAAACCTAAACCTATCCCTAACCCTAACCCTAATCCTTACACTAACCCTGATCCTAACCTAACCCTTACCCTTTCCCAACCCAGAACCCTAACCCTAAACCTAACCCTTACCCTTAACCTCACCCTAACCCTAACGCTAACCTTAACCCCAACCCTAAACCTAAACCTATCCCTAACCCTAACCCTAACCCTTACCCTAACCCTAACCCTAACCCTAACCCTAACACTAACACTAACACTTACCCTTAACCTAACTCTAACCCTAACCCTAACAATAACCCTTTTTCTAATCCTAACCCTAACCCTAACTCTAACTGTAACCCTTAACCTAACCCTAACACTAAACCTAACGTCTAACCCTTACTCTAACCCTAACCCTAACCGTAACCCCTAACCCTAAACCTAACCCTAACCCTAACCGCTAACCCTAACCCTAACCCTAACCCTAAACCTAACCCTAACCCTAACCCTTACCCGTACCCTAACCCTAAACCTAACCCTAACCCTACCCCTAACCCTTACCCTTACCCTAACCCTAATTCTAACCCTAAACCTAAACCTAAAACTTACACTTACCATAAACATAACCTAACCCTTACACTAAACCTAACCCTAACCCTAACCCTTACCCTTACCTTAAACCTAAACGTAACCGTTACCCTTACCCTAACGCTAAGCCTAACCATAACCCTAACACATACCCTTAACCTAAACCTAACCCTAACCCTAACCGTAACCCTAAACCTAACCCTAACCTTAACCCTAACCCTAACACTTACCCTAACCATAACCTTAACCCTAACCCTAAACATAACCCTAACACTAACACTTACCCTTAACCTAACCCTAACCCTAACCCGAACACTATCCCTTATCCTAACCCTAACCCTAACCCTAAGTCTAACCCTAACCCTTAACCTAACCCTAACACTAACCCTAAACGTAACCCTAACCCTAACCCTAACCTAACCCCTCACCCTATACGTAACCCTAACCCTAACCCTAACCCTTACTCTAACCGTAACCCTAACCCTAACCCTAATCCTTACCCTAACCCTAGCCCTAACCCTAATCCTTACCCTAACCCTAAACCTAACCCTAACCCTAAACCTAACCCTAACCCTAAACCTAACCCTTACCCTAACCCAAACCCTAACCTTAAACATAACCTTATCCCTAACCCTAACCCTTACCCGAATCTTTACCCTTACCCTAACACTAACCCTAAACCTAACCCTAACTCTAACCCTAACCATTACCCTAACCCTAACCATAACCCTAAACCTAACCCTAACCTTAACCCTTACCCTAACCCTTACTCTAACCTCTAACTCTACCCCTAAACCAAACCCTAATCATTACCCTTATCCTAAACTTAACCCTAACATTAACGCTTACCCTTACCCTAAATCCTACCCTAACCCTAACCCTAACCCTAACCCTAACCCTAACCCTAACCCTAACCCTAACCCTAAGGGAAACCTAACCCTATCCCTAACCTTAACTCTGATCCTTACCCTAACCCTAACCCTAAACCTGACCCTAACCCTAACCTCTAACCCTATACGTAACCCTAACCCTAACCCTAACCCTTACCGTAACCCTAACCCTAACCCTAATCCTTACCCTAACCCTGGCCCTAACCCTAACCCTTAACCTAACCCTAACCCTAACCCTAACCCTAAACCTTACCCTTACCGTAACCCTAAACCTAACTCTAACCCTAACCCTAACCCTAACCCTAAACCTTACCCTAACCTTAATCCTATCCCTTACCCTAACCCTAACCCTAACCTTAACCATAACCTTAACCCTAAACCTAACCCTAAACCTAACCATAAACATAAACTTAACCCTAACACTAACCGTACTCCTAGAACCTAACCCTATCCCTAACCCGAACCCCTACCCTTCCCCTAACCCTAACCCTAACCCTCACCCTAACACTTACCCTAAACCTAATCCTAACCCTAACCCTTACCCTCACCCTAACCCAAACGCTAACCTTAACCCCAACCCTAAAACTAAACCTAGCCCTAAACCTAACTCTCACCCTTACCCTAACCCTAACCCTAACCTTAACCCTAACCCTAAACCTAACCCTAACACTAACACTTACCCTTAACCTAACCCTAACCCTGACCCGAACACTAACCCTTATCCTAACCCTAACCCTAACCCTAACCCCTAACCCTATACGTAACCCTAAATCTAACCCTAACCCTAACCCTAATCCTTACCCTAACCCTAGCCCTAACCCTAATCCTTACCCTAACCCTAGCCCTAACCCTAACCCTTAACCTAAACCTAACCCTAAACTTAACCCTAACCCTTACCCTTACCCTAACCCTAAACCTAACTCTAACCCTAACCTTAACCCTAACCCTAAACCTTACCCTAAATTTAATCCTAACACTTACCCTAACACTAACCCTAACCTTAACCATAACCTTAACCCTAACCATAACCCTAACCCTATCCCTAAACCTAACCCTAAACATAACCTTAACCTTAACCCTAACCCTAACCCTAACCCTAAACTTTACCCTTACCCTAACCCTAACCATAACCTAACCCTAACCCTAACCCTAACCCTAACCCTAAACTTAACCCTAACCCTAATCCTAACCCTTGCCCTTACCCTAACCCTAACCCTAAACCTAACACTAACCCTAACCCTAACCCTAACCTTAACGCTAACCCTTACCCTTACCCTAAACCTAACCCTAAACCTAATCCTAACCCTAACCCTTACCCTTATCCTAACCCTAACCCTAACACTAACACTTACCCTTACCCTAACCCCTACACTAACCCTAACCCTAACCTATCCCTTACCCTAAACCTAACCCTAACCCTTACCCTTACCCTAACCCTAACCTTAAACCTAACGCTAAACCTTAACCTTACCCTAAACCTAACCCTTACCCCTAATCCTAACCGTAACCCTAACCCTAACCCTAACCCTTACCCTAAACCTAACTCTAACCATAATCCTTACCCTAACCCTAACCCTAACCTAACCCTAACCCTAAACTTACCCCTAACCCTTACCCTTACCCTAACGCTAATCCTAACTCTAACCCTAACTCTAACCCTAACCCTAAAACTTACCCTAACCCTATACCTAACCCTTACCCTAACCCTAACCTTAACCCTAAACTTAACCCGAACCCTATCCCTGACCCGAACCTTTACCCTTAACCTAACCCTAAACCTAACCCTAACCCTAACCCTAACCCTTACCCTAAACCTAACCCTAACCCTAACCCTAACCCTAACACTAAACCTAACCCTAACCCTAACCCTAAAAATTATCCTTAAACTAACCCTAACCCTTAACCTAACCCTAACCCTAACACTAACACTAACCCTAACACTTACCCTAAACCTAAACCAAACCCTAACCCTAATCCTTACCCTAACCCTAGCCCTAACCCTAACCCTTAACCTAAACCTAACCCTAAACTTAACCCTAACCCTTACCTTTACCCTAACCCTAAACCTAACTCTAACCCTAACCCCACCCTAACCCTAAATCTTACCCTAACCTTAATCCTAACCCTTACGCTAACCTTAACCTTAACCATAAACTTAACCCTAACCCTAACCCTAACCCTAAACCTAACCCTAAACATAACCTTACCTAAACCTAACCCTAATCCTAACACCTAACCCTATCCCTAAACCGAATCCCTACCCTTACACTAACCCTAACCCTAACCCTAACCCTAACACTTACCCTAAACCTAATCCTAACCCTAACTCTTTTCCTCACCCTAAACCTAACGCTAACCCTAACCCCAAACCTAAACCTAAACCTAGCCCTAACCCTAACCCTAACCCTTAACCTAACCCTAACCCTAAACCTAACCCTAACACTAACACTTACCATTAACCTAACCCTAACCCTAACCCTAACACTAACCCTTATCCTAACCCTAACCCTAACCATAACTCTAACCCTAACCCTTAATCTAACCCTAACACTAACCCTAAACGTAACCCTAACCCTAACACTAAACCTAACCCCTAACCCTGTATGTAAACCTAACCCTAACCCTAACCCTTACCCTAACCCTAACCCTAACCCTAATCCTTACCCTAACCCTAGCCCTAAACCTAATCCTTACCCTAACCCTAGCCCTAACCCTAACCCTTAACGTAACCCTAACCCTAAACTGAATCCTAACCCTTACCCTTACCCCAACCCTAAACCTAACTCTAATCCTAAAACTAATCCTAACCCTAAACCCTACCCTAAACTTAATCCTAACCCTTACCCTAACCCTAACCTTAACCCTAACCCTAACCCTAACCCTAACCCTAACCCTAACCTAACCCTAACCCTAACCCTACCGTAACCCTTATCCTAACACTAATCCTAACCCTAAACCTTACTGTTTCCCTAACCCTAAACCTAACCCTAACCCTAACGTTAACCCTAACACTTACCCTTACCCTAACCCTAACTCTAACCCTAACACTAAACCTAACCCTAACCCTAACCCTAACAACTACCCTTACCCTAACCCTAACCGTTAACCTAACCCCAACCCTAACCCTAACACTAACCCTAACACTTACCCTAACCCTAACCCTAACAGTAACGCTACCCTAATCCTAACCCTAACCCTAACCCTAACCCTTATCCTAACCCTAACCCTAACCCTAACCCTAACACATACCCTTACCCTAAACCTAACCCTAACCCTAACCCTAACCGTAACCCTAAACCTAACAATAAACCCAACCCTAACCCTAAGCATACCCCTAACCCTAACCGTAACCATAAACCTAACCCTAACCATAACCCTAACCCAAACCCTAACCCTAAACCTAACCATAACTCTAACCTTTACCCTTACCCTACCCCTAACCCTAACCCTTACCCTAAACCTAACACTAACCCTAACCCTAAACCTAACCCTAACCCTAAAACTTACCCTAAGCCAAACCCTAAACCTAACACTTACACTAACCCTAACCCTAACCCTAACCTTTAATCTAACCATAACCCTAACCCTAACTCTAACCCCTAACCTTAACCTTAACCTAACCCTAACCCTAAACTTAACCCTAAACCTTACCCTTATCCTAACCCTAAACCTAACTCTAAATCTAACACTAACCCTAACCCTAAACCGTATCATAACCCTAAACCTAACCCTAACCCTAACCCTAACCCTAACAGTAACCCCAACACATACCTAACCCTTAGCTTAAACCTAACCCTAACCCTTACCCTTACCCTAACGCTAACCCTAACCCTAACCCTAACACATACCCTTAACCTAAACCTAACCCTAACCCTAACCGTAACCCTAAACTTAACCCTAACCCTAACACTTACCCTAACCCTAACCTTAACCCTAACCCTTACCCTATCCCTAACCCTAACCCTAACACTAAACCTAACCCTAACCCTAACCCTACCGCTT
>JANJXV010000738.1:215000-227500 GCA_024803745.1 Megascapheus bottae | reverse complement strand
AACCCTAACCCTAGCCCTAACCCTAACCCTTAACATAAACCTAACCCTAAACTTAACCCTAACCCTTACCCTTACCCTAACCCTAAACCTAACTCTACCCTAACCCCACCCTAACCCTAAACCTTACCCTAACCTTAATCCTAACCCTTACCCTAACCCTAACATTAACCATAACCTTAACCCTAACCCTAACCCTAAACCTAACCCTAAACATAACCTTAACCCTAACCCTAACCCTAACACCTAACCCTATCCCTAAACCGAACCCCTACCCTTACCTTAACCCTAACCCTAACCATAACCCTAACACTTACCCTAAAACTAATCCTAACCCTAACTCTTACCCTCACCCTAACCCTAACGCTAACCTTAACCCCAACCCTAAACCTAAACCTAGACCTAACCCTAACCCTTCCCTTACCCTAACCCTAACCCTAACCCTAACCCTAACACTTACCCTTAACCTAAACCTAACCCTAACCCTAACACTAACCCTTATCCTAACCCTAACCCTAACCCTAACCCTAACTCTAACCCTAACCCTTAATCTAACCCTAACACTAACCCTAAACGTAACCTTAACCCTAACACCTAACCCTATATGTAACCCTAACCCTAACCCTAACCCTTACCCTAACCCTAACCCTAACCCTAATCCTTACCCTAACCCTAGCCCTAATCCTAATCCTTACCCTAACCCTAGCCCTAACCCTAACCCTTAACGTAACCCTAACCCTAACCCTAACCCTAACCCTAACCCTAACCGTTACCCTTACCCTAACCCTAACCCTAATCCTTACCCTAACCCTAGCCCTAATCCTAATCCTTACCCTAACCCTAACCCTAACCCTAACCCTAACCCTAACCGTTACCCTTACCCTAACGCTAACCCTAACCCTAACCCTAACACATACCCTTAACCTAAACCTAATCCTAACCCTAACCGTAACCCTAAACCTAACCCTAACCTTAACCCTAACCCTAACACTTACCCTAACCCTAACATTAACCCTAACCCTTACCCTATCCCTAAGCCTAACCCTAACACTAAACCTAACCCTAAACCTAACCCTAACGCTTACCCTTACCCTAACCCTAACCCTAACCCTAACCCTAACCCTTACCCTAAACCTAACCCTAACACTAACCCTAACACTTACCCTAACCCTAACCCTAATCCTAACCCTAACGCTACCCTAAACCTAACCCTAACCCTAACCCTAAACCTTATCCTAACCCTAACCCTAACCCTAACGCTAACACATACCCTTACCCTAACCCTAACCCTAACCCTAACCCTAACCGTAACCCTAAACATAACCCTATACCTAACCCTAACCCGAATCCTAAATCTAACACTAAACGTAACCCTAAACCTAACCCTAACCCTAACCATAACCCTAACCCAAACCCTAAACCAAAACCTAACCCTAAACCTAACTCTTACCCTAACCCTAACGCTAACCTTAACCCTAACCCTAACACAACCCTATCTCTTACACTTACCCTAACCCTAACCCTAAACCTTACCCGAAACCTAACCCTATCCCTAACCGTAACTCTTATACTTACCCTAACCCTAACCCTAAACCTAACCCTAACCCTAATGCTAACCCTAACCTTAACCCTAAACCTTACCCTTACCCTAACCCTAACACTTACCCTTGCCCTAACCCCTACTCTAACCCTAACCCTAACCCTAATCCTTACTCTAACCCTAACCCTAACCCTAACACTAACCCTTACCCGTACCCTAACCCTAAACCTAAACCTAACCCTAACTTTAACCATAACCAGTACACTTACACTAACCCTAATCCTAACCCTAACCCTAAGCCTAAAACTTACACTTACCCTATACCTAACCCTAACCATTACACTAAACATAACCCTAACCCTAACCCTTACCCTTACCTTATCCCTAACCCTAACCCTTACCCTTACCCTAACGCTAACCGTAACCCTAACCCTAACCCTAACCCAACCCTAACTCTTACCCTTACACTATCCCTAACCCTAAACCTTACCCGAAACCTAACCCTATCCCTAACCTTAACTCTTATCCTTACCCGAAACCTAACCCTAAACCTGACCCTAACCCTAACCTCTAACCCTATACGTAACCCTAACCCTAACCCTAACCCTTACCGTAACCCTAACCCTAACCCTAATCCTTACCCTAACCCTGGCCCTAACCCTAAACCTTAACCTAACCCTAACCCTAACCCTAAACCTTACCCTTACCCTAACCCTACACCTAACTCTAACCCTAACCCTAACCCTAACCCTAAACCTTACCCTAACCTTAAACCTATCCCTTACCCTAACCCTAACCCTAACCTTAACCATAACCTTAACCCTAACCCTAAATCTAACCCTAAATATAAACTTAACCCTAACACTAACCGTACTCCTAGAACCTAACCCTATCCCTAACCCGAACCCCTACCCTTCCCCTAACCCTAACCCTAACCCTAACCCTAACACTTACCCTAAACCTAATCCTAACCCTAACCCTTACCCTCACCCTAACCCAAACGCTAACCTTAACCCCAACCCTAAACCTAAACCTAGCCATAAACCTAACTCTCACCCTTACCCTAACCCTAACCCTAACCTTAACCCTAACCCTAAACCTAACCCTAACACTAACACTTACCCTTAACCTAATCCTAACCCTGACCCGAACACTAACCCTTATCCTAACCATAATCCTAACCCTAACCCCTAACCCTATACGTAACCCTAATCCTAACCCTAACCCTTACTCTAACCCTAACCCTAACCCTAATCCTTACCCTAACCCTAGCCCTAACCCTAATCCTTACCCTAACCCTAGCCCTAACCCTTACCCTTAACCTAAACCTAACCCTAAACTTAACCCTAACCCTTACCCTTACCCTAACCCTGAACCTAACTCTAACCCTAACCTTAACCCTAACCCTAAACCTTACCCTAACTTTAATCCTAACACTTACCCTAACCCTAACCCTAACCTTAACCATAACCTTAACCCTAACCATAACCCTAACCCTACCCCTAAACCTAACCCTAAACATAACCTTAACCTTAACCCTAACCCTAACCCTAACCCTAAACTTTACCCTTACCCTAACCCTAACCCTAAACCTAACCCCAACCCTAACCCTAACCCTAACCCTAACCCTAAACTTAACCCTAACCCTAATCCTAACCCTTGCCCTTACCCTAACCCTAACCCTAAACCTAACACTAACCCTAACCCTAAACCTAACCTTAACGCTAACCCTTACCCTTACCCTAAACCTAACCCTAAACCTAATCCTAACCCTAACCCTTACCCTTATCCTAACCCTAACCCTAACACTAACACTTACCCTTACCCTAACCCCTACACTAACCCTAACCCTAACCCTAACCCCTACCCTAAACCTAACCCTAACCCTTACCCTTACCCTAACCCTAACCTTAAACCTAACGCTAAAACCTTAACCTTACCCTAAACCTAACCCTTACCCCTAACCCTAACCGTAAACCTAACCCTAACCCTAACCCTTACCCTAAACCTAACTCTAACCCTAATCCTTACCCTAACCCTAACCCTAACCCTAACCTAACCCTAACCCTAAACTTACCCCTAACCCTTACCCTTACCCTAACCCTAATCCTAACTCTAACCCTAACTCTAACCCTAACCCTAAAACTTACCCTAACCCTATACCTAACCCTTACCCTAACCCTAACCTTAACCCTAAACTTAACCCGAACCCTATCCCTGACCCGAACCTTTACCCTTAACCTAACCCTAAACCTAACCCTAACCCTAACCCTAACCCTTACCCTAAACCTAACCCTAACCCTAACCCTAACCCTAACACTAAACCTAACCCTAACCCTAACCCTAACAATTACCCTTACCCTAACCCTAACCCTTAACCTAACCCTAACCCTAACCCTAACACTAACCCTAACACTTACCCTAAACCTAAACCTAACCCTAACCCTAATCCTTACCCTAACCCTAGCCCTAACCCTAACCCTTAACCTAAACCTAACCCTAAACTTAACCCTAACCCTTACTTTTACCCTAACCCTAAACCTAAATCTAACCCTAACCCCACCCTAACCCTAAATCTTACCCTAACATTAATCCTAACCCTTACCCTAACCTTAACCTTAACCATAAACTTAACCCTAACCCTAACCCTAACCCTAAACCTAACCCTAAACATAACCTTACCTAACCCTAACCCTAATCCTAACACCTAACCCTATCCCTAAACCGAACCCCTACCATTACCCTAAACCTAACCCTAACCCTATCCCTAACACTTACCCTAAAACTAATCCTAACCCTAACTCTTTTCCTCACCCTAACCCTAACGCTAACCCTAACCCCAACGCTCAACCTAAACCTAGCCCTAACCCTAACCCTAACCCTTAACCTAACCCTAACCCTAAACCTAAAACTAACACTAACACTTACCATTAACATAACCCTAACCCTAACCCTAACACTAACCCTTATCCTAACCCTAACCCTAAACATAACTCTAACCCTAACCCTTAATCTAACCCTAACACTAACCCTAAACGTAACCCTAATCCTAACACTAAACCTAACCCCTAACTCTATATGTAAACCTAACCCTAACCCTAACGCTTACCCTAACCCTAACCCTAACCCTAATCCTTACCCTAACCTTAGCCCTAAACCTAATCCTTACCCTAACCCTAGCCCTAAACCTAACCCTTAACGTAACCCTAACCCTAAACTGAATCCTAACCCTTACCCTTACCCCAACCATAAACCTAACTCTAACCCTAAAACTAACCCTAACCCTAAACCTTACCCTAAACTTAATCCTAACCCTTACCCTAACCCTAACCCTAACCCTAACCTTAACCATAACCCTAACCCTAACCCTAACCCTAACTCTAACCCTAACCCTTAATCTAACCCTAACACTAACCCTAAACGTAACCTTAACCCTAACACCTAACCCTATACTTAACCCTAACCCTAACCCTAACCCTTACCCTAACCCTAACCCTAATCCTTACCCTAACCCTAGCCCTAAACCTAATCCTTACCCTAACCCTAGCCCTAACCCTAACCCTTAACGTAACCCTAACCCTAAATTTAACCCTAACCCTTACCCTTAACCTAACCCTAAACCTAAATCTAACCTTAAATTAACCCAAACCCTAAACCTTACCCTAACCTTAACCATAACCATAACCCAAACCCTAACCCTAACCCTAAATCTAACCCTAAACATAACCTTAACCCTAACCCTAACCGTAACCCTAACCCTAAACCTAACCCCAACCCTAACCCTAACCCTAACCCTAACCCTAAACTTAACCCTAACCCTAATCCCAACCCTTGCCCTTACCATAACCCTAACCCTATCCCTAACCCCAACCCTAACCCTAACCCTAACCCTAACCCTAAACTTAACCCTAACCCTAATCCTAACCCTTGCCCTTACCCTAACCCTAACCCTAAACCTAACACTAACCCTAACCCTAACCCTAACCCTAACCCTAACCCTTACCCTTATCCTAACCCTAACCCTAACACTAACACTTACCCTTACCCTAACCCCTACACTAACCCCAACCCTAACCCTTACCCTAAACCTAACCCTAACCCTTACCCTTACAATAACCGTAAATCTAAACCTAACCCTAAAACTAACCCTAACCCTTACCCTTACCCTAACCCTAACCCTAAACCTAACGCTAAACCTTGACCTTACCCTAAACTTAACCCTAACCCTTACCCTAAACCTAACCCTAACCCTAACCCTAACCCTTAATCCTAACCCTAATCCTAACACTTACCCGTACCCAAACGCTAACCCTAACAATAACCCTAACCCTAACTCAACCCTACCTCTTACCCTTACCCTAACCATAACCCTAAACCTAACCTGAACCCTAACCCTATTCCTAACCCTAACATTTATCTTTACCCTAATCCTAACCCTAAACCTAAACCTAACCCTTACCCTAACCCTAAACCTAACTCTAACCCTAACTCTAACCCTAACCCTAAAACTTACCCTAACCCTATCCCTAACCCTTACCATAACCCTAACCTTAACCCTAAACTTAACCCTAACCCTATCCCTGACCCGAACCTTTACCCTTAACCTAACCTTAACCCTAAACCTAACCATAACCCTAACCCTAACCGTAACCCTTACCCTAACACTAATCCTAACCCTAAACCTTACCGTTTCCCTAAACCTAAACCTAACCCTAACCCTAACCTTAACCCTAACACTTACCCTTACCCTAACCCTAACCCTAACCCTAAACCTAACCCTAACCCTAACCCTAACAACTACCGTTACCCTAACCCTAACCGTTAACCTAATCCTAAACCTAACACTAACCCTAACACTTACCCTAACCCTAACCCTAACGCTACCCTAATCCTAACACTAACCCTAACCCTAAACTTTATCCTAACCCTAACCCTAACCCTAACCCTAACACATACCCTTACCCTAACCCTAACCCTAAACCTAACCGTAACCCATAACCTAACAATAAACCTAACCCTAACCCTAAGCCTAACCCTAACCCTAACCGTAACCCTAAACCTAAACCTAACCCTAACCCTTAATCTAACCCTAACCCTAACACTTACCCTAAGCCAAACCATAATCCTAACCCTTACACTAACCCTACCCCTAACCCTAACACTTAACCTAACCCTAAACCTTACCCTTACCCTAACCTTAAACCGAACTCTAACTCTAACACTAACCCTAACCCTAAACCTTATCATAACCCTAAACCTAACCCTAACTCTAACCTTAACCCTAACAGTAACCCCAACACATACCTAACACTAACCCTATCCCTAACCCTAACCCTAACTCAAACCTAACCCGAACCCTAATCCAATCCCTAACCCTAAACCTAATCCTTACCCTAACCCTAACCCTAAACCTAACCCTTACTCTAACTCCTATCCTAACCCTAACCCTAACCCTAATCCTTACTCTAACCCAAACCCTAACCCTAACACTAACCCTTACCCGTACCCTAACCCAAAACCTAACCCTAACCCGTACCCTAACCCGTACCCTAACCCGTACCCTTACACTAACCCTAATCTTAATCCTAACCCTAAACCTAAAACTTACACTTACCCTAAACCTAACCCTAACGCTTACACTAAACCTAACCCTAACCCTAACCCTAAACGTAACCATTACTCTAACCCTAATCCTAAACCTAAACCTTACCGTTTCCCTAACCCTAAACCTAACCCTAACCCTAACCCTAACCCTAACACTAAACCTAACCCTAACCCTAACCCTAACAACTACCCTTACCCTAACCCTAACCGTTAACCTAACCCTAACCCTAAACCTAACACTAACCCTAACACTTACCCTAACCCTAACCCTAACGCTACCCTAATCCTAACCCTAACCCTAACCCTAACCCTTAACCTAACCCTAAACCTTACCCTTACCCTAACCCTAAACCTAACTCTAACTCTAACACTAACCCTAACCCTAAATCTTATCATAACCCTAACCCTAACCCTAACCCTAACCCTAACCCTAAGCCTAACCCTAACTCAAACCTAACCCGAACCCTAATCCAATCCCTAACCCTAAACCTAATCCTTACCCTAAACATAACCCTAAACCTAACCCTTACCCTAACCCCTATCCTAACCCTAACCCTAACCCTAATCCTTACTCTAACCCTAACCCTAACCCTAACACTAACCCTTACCTGTACCCTAACTCTAACCCTAACCCTAACCCTAACCCGTACCCTAACCCGTACCCTTACACTAACCGTAATCTTAATCCTAACCCCAAACCTAAAACTTACACTTACCCTAAACCTAACCCTAACCCTTACACTAAACATAACCCTAACCCTAACCCTTACCCTTACCTTATCCCTAACCCTAACCCTTACCCATACCCTAAGGCTAACCCTAACCCTAACCCTAACCCTAACCCAACCCTTACCCTTACCATTACACTAACCCTAACCCTAAACCTTACCCGAAACCTAACCCTATCCCTATCCTTAACTCTTACCCTTACCCTAACCCTAACCCTTAATCTGACCCTAACCCTAACCCTAACCCTAAACGTAACCCTAACCCTAAACCGAACCCTATCCCTTACCCTTACCCTAACCCTAAACCTAACTCTAACCCTAACCCTAACCCTAACACTAAACCTTACCCTAACCTTAACCTAACCCTTACCCTAACCCTAAACCTAATCTTAACCATAACCTTAACCCTAACCCTAACCCAAACCTTAACCTTTACCCTTACCCTAACCCTAAACCTAAACCTAACCCTAACCCTAAACCTAACCCTAACCCTAACGCTAACAATTACCCTAACCGAAACCCTAATCCTAACCCTAACCCTTGCCCTTACCCTAACCCTAACTCTAACCCTAAATCTAACCCTAACCCTAACTTTAACCCTAACCCTTACCCTTACCCTAACCCGAACCCTAAACCTAACCCTAATCCTAAACCTAACCGTAACCCTAAACCTAACCTTAACCCTAACCCTAGCCTTAACCCAAACCCTAACCCTAAACCTAACCCTAACCCTAACCCTAAACCTTGCCCGTACCCTAACCCTTACGCTATCCCTAACCCTAAACCGAACCCTAACCCTAACACTTACCCTAAAACTAACCCTAACACTAACCCTTACACTAACCCTAACCCTAACCCTAACCATTACCCTAACACTAACCCTAACCCTAAACCCTAACCTTAACCCTTAACCTATGCTAACCCTAAACTTAACCCTTACCATTACCCTTACTCTAACCCTAAACCTAACTCTAACCCTAACACTAACCCTCACCTTAAACCTTACCGTAACTCTAACGTTAACCCGTACCCTAACCCTAACCATAACCCTAAACATAACCTTAACCCTAACCCTAATCCTAACCCTAAACTTTACCCTTACCCTAAACCTAACGCTAAACCTAACCCTAACCCTAACCCTAACCCTAACCCTTACCCTTACCCTAACCCTAACCCTAATCCTAATGCTAAACCTTACCCTAACCCTAAACCTAACCCAAACCCTTACCCTAAAATTAACCCTAACCCTAACCCTAACCCTTACCTTAATCCTACCCCTAACCCTAACTCTTACCGTACGCAAACGCTAACCCTAACCCTAACCCTCACCCTAACCCAAACCTAACTCTTACCCTTACCCTAACCCTAACCCTAAATCTAACCTGAACCCTAAACCTATCCCTAACCCTAACATTTATCTTTACCCTATTCCTAACACTAAACCTAACACTAACCCTTACCCCTAACCCTAACCCTAACCCCTAACCCTAACCTTAACCTAACCCTAACCCTAAACTTAACCCTAAACCTTACCCTTACCATAACCCTAAACCTAACTCTAACTCTAACAATAACCGTAACCCTAAACCTTACCATAACCCTAAACCTAACCCTAACCCTAACCCTAACCCTACCAGTAACCCCAACACATACCTATCCCTAACCCTAACCCTAATACTTACCCTAACGCTAACCCTAAACCTAACCCTTACCCTAACCCTAAACCTAACCCTAACACTTACCCTAAACCAAACGCTAAACCTAACCCTAACCCTAACCCAAACCTAACCCGAACCCTAATCCTATCCCTAACCCTACCCCAAATCCTTACCCTAACCCTAACCCTAAACCTAACCCTAACCCTAAAGCTAAATCTAACCCTAACCCTAAACCATACCTAACCCCAACCCTAATCCTATCCCTAACCATAACCCTAATCCTTACCCTAACCCTAAACCTAAACCTAACCCTAACCCTAAACCTAAACCTAACCCTAAACCTAACCCTTAAACTTACCCTAACCCTAACCGTATACCTAACCTTAATCCGTACACTTACCCTCACAATAACCCTAACATTAACCCTAACCCTAACCCTAACCTTAAACCTAACCCTTATCCTTACCCTAACCATAAACCTAACCCTAACCCTAAACCTAACCATAACTCTAACCATTACCCTAACCCTAACCCTAACTCTAACCCTAACCATTACCCTAAAGCTAACCTTAACCCTAACCCTAACCCTAACCCTTACCCTAACCCTATCCCTAACCTTAACCCTAACCCTAACCCAACCCTAAATCTAACCCTTACCCAAACCCTAACCCTAAACCTAACCCTAACGCTAACACTTACCCTTACGCTAACCCTAACCCTAACCCTTATCCTAACCCTAACCGTAACCCTAACACTTATCCTAAACCAAACCCTAACCCTAACCCTTACACTAACCCAAAACCTAACCCTAACGCTTACCCTAACCCTATCCATAACCCTAACTCTAACCCTAACCCCGAACCTTAACCCTTAACCTAACACTAACCCTAAACTTAACCCTAACCCTAACCCTTACCCTAACCCTTAACCTTACACTAACCCTAACCCTAACCCTTACCCAAAACCTAACCCTAAACATAACCCTAACCCTAACCCTACCTTAACTATAACCCTAATCCTTACCCTTACCCAAATGCTAACCCTAACCCTAACCCTAACCCTAACCCTAACACATACCCTTATCCTAAACCTACCCTAACCCTTACCGTAACCCTAAACCTAACCCTAACCCTAACACTAACCCTTACCCTAACCCTAAGCCTTACCCTAAGCCTAACCCTAACCCTTACCCTTACCCTAACCCTAACCCTAACTATACCCCAACCCTAAACCTAAACCTAACCCTAACGCTAATCCTTACCCTTACCCTAACCCTAAACCTAAACCTAACCCTAACCCTTACCCTAACCCTAACCCTAATCCTAACCCTAACCCTTATACTTACCCTAAACCTAACCCTAAACCTAACCCTAACCCTAAGCTTAACCCTAAACCTTACCCTTACCCTAAACCTAACCGTAACCCTAAACCTAAACCCAACCCTAAACATAACCCTTAACCTTACCCTAACTCTAACCATATACCTAACCCTAATCCGTACACTTACCCTCACCCTAACCCTAACATTAACCCTAACACTAACCCTCACACTACCCTTAACCCTAACCCTTATCCTTACCCTAACAATAACCCTAACCCTAACCCTAAACCTAATCCTAACCTGAAAACTAACCCTTACCCTAACGCTAACCTAAACCTAACCGTAACACTTACCCTTACCCTAACCCTAACCCTAACTCTAACCCTAAGCATTACCCTAACCCTAAGCTTAACCCTAACCCTAACCCTTATCCTTATCCTAACCCTAACCCTAGCCTTAACGCTAACCCTAACCCAACCCTAACTCTTACCCTTACACTAACGCTAACCCTAAACCTAACCGAACCCTAATCCTATCCCTAACCCTATTTCTTATCCTTACCCTAACACTTACCTTAAACCTGACCCTAACATTAACTCCTAACCCTAACCGTAACCCTAAACCTAACCGTAACCCTTACCCTAACCCTAACCCTAACACTAATCCTTACCCTAACACTAACCCTAAACCTTACCCTTTCCCTAACCCTAACCGTAACCTAAACCTAACACTAACCCTAACCCTAACCCTAACCCTAACACTAACCCTAGCCTAACCTTAACGCTAACACTTACCCTTACCCTAACCCTAACCTAACCTTTATTCTAACCCTAACCCTAACCCTAACCCTAACACATACCCTTACCCTAACCCTAACTCTAACCCTAACCGTAACCCTAAACCTAACAAAACCAAGCCTAACCCTAACCGTAACCCTTACCCTAAACCTAACCTTAACCCCAACACTAAACCTAACCCTAACCCTAACCCTTACGCTAACCCTAATCGTAATCCTGACCCTAAAACTTACCCTTACCCTTACCCTAACCCTAACCCTAACCCTGAACCTAACCCTAACCCTAACCTTAACCCTAACCCTTACCCTTACCCTAACCCTAAACCTAACCCTAAACCTAAAGCTAACCCTAACCTTAACCCTAACTCTTATCCTTACCATAACCCTAACCCTAAACCTAACCCTAACCCTTACCCTCACCCTAACCCTAAACTGAAACCTAACCCTAACCCTAACCCTAACCTTAAACCTAAACCTTACCCTTACCTTAACCCTAATCCTAACCCTAACCCTAAACCTAACCCTTACCCTTACTCTTACCATAACCCTAAACCTACCCCTAACCTTAACCCTAACCTTAACCCTAACCCTTTCCCTACCCTATCCCTAACCCTAAATCTAAAGCTAACCCTAAACCTAACCCCTAACCCTAACACTAAACCTTAGGTAACACTAATCCTAACCCTAACCCTAACCTTAATCCTTAACCTAACCCTAACCCTAACTCTAACCCTTACCCTTTCCCTAACCAGAACCCTAACCCTAAACCTAACCCTTACCCTTACCCTCACCCTAATCCTAAACCTAACTCGAATCCTAACCCTAACCCTAACCTTAACTCTAACCCTAACCCTAA
>JANJXV010000738.1:192500-205000 GCA_024803745.1 Megascapheus bottae | reverse complement strand
AAACCTATCCCTAACCCTAAACCTAACCCTTACCCTAACCCAAACCCTAACCTTAAACCTAACCTTAACCCTAACCCTAACCCTAATCCGAACCTTTACCCTTACCCTAACACTAACCCTAAACTTAACCCTAACTCTAACCCTAAGCATTACCCTAACCCTAACCCTAATCCTAACCCTAAAGCTTACCCTTACCCTAACCCTAACCCTAACCCTAAACCTAAACCTAACCCAAACCCTAAACTTAACCCTAACCCTTACCCTATCCCTAACCCTAACCCTATCACTAAACCTAACCCTAACCCTAACCCTTACCCTTACCCTAACCCTAACCCTAACCCTAACCCTTACCCTAACCCTAACCCTAACCCTAAGCCTAACACTAACCCTAACACTTACCCTAACCCTAACCCTAACCCTAACCCTAACGCTACCCTAAACCTAACCCTAACCCTAACCGTAACCCTTATCCTAAGTCTAACCCTAACCCTAACCCTAACACATACTCTTACCCAACACCTAACCCTAACTCTTACCGTAACCCTAAACCTAACCCTAACCCTAACACTAACCCTAACCCTAACCCTTACACTAAACCTAACTCTAACCCTAAACCTTGCCCTTACCCTAACCCTAACCTCAACCCTAAACCTAACCCAACCCTAACTCTCACCCTTCCCCTAACCCTAACCCTAAACCTAACAATAACCCTAATCCTATCCCAAACCCTAACTCTTATCCTTAGCCTAACCCTAACGTTAAACCTAACCCTAACCATAAACCCTAACCCTAACCGTAACCCTAACCCTAAACCTAACCCTTACCCTACCCCTAACCCTAACACTAATCCTTACCCTAACACTAACCCTAAACCTTACCCTTTCCCTAACCCGAACCCTAACCCTAACCTAACCCTAACCCTAACCCTTAACCTAACCCTAACCCTAACTCTAACCCTAACACATACCCTTACTCTAACCATAATTCTAACCCTAACCGTAACCCTAAACCTAACAGTAAACCAACCCTATCCCTCACCGTCACCCTTATCCTAACCCTAACCTTAACCCCAACTCTAAAACTAACCCTAACCCTAACCCTTACACTAAACCTAACCCTAATCCTGACCCTAAAACATACCTTCACCCTAACCCTAACCCAAACCCTAACCCTAATCCTTAACCTAACCCTGACCCTAACCCTAACCCTTACCCTTTCCCTACCCAGAACCCTAACCCTAAACCTAACCCTTACCCTTACCGTCACCCTAAGCCTAAACCTAAATTTAACCCTAACCCTAACCCTAACCTTACCCCTAACCCTAAACCTAACCCTTACCCTAACCCTAACCCTAACCCTTATCGTAACCCTAACCCTAACCCTAACCATAACACACACCCTTACCCTAACCTTAACCCTAACCCTTACCCTAACCCTAACCTCAACCCCAACACTAAACCTAACCCTAACCCTACCCTTACGCTAACCCTAACCCTAATCCTGACCTTAAACTTTACCCTTACCCTAACCCTAACCCTAACCCTAATCTTTACCCTAACCCTGATCCTAACCCTAAGCCTTACCCTTTCCCAACCCAGAACCCTAACCCTAAACCTAACCCTTACCGTTACCCTCAACCTAAGCCTAAACCTAGCCTTAACCCTAACCCTAACCCTAACCTTACCCATAACCCTAACCCTAACCCTAACCCTTACCCTTACCCTAGCCCTAACCCTAAACCTAACCCTAAACCTAACCCTAATACTAACACCTAACCCCATCCCGAACCCCTACCCTTTCCCTAACCCTAACCCTAACCCTAACACTTACCCAAAACCTAATCCTAACCCTAACCCTTAACCTCACCCTAACCCTAACGCTAACCTTAACCCCAACCATAAACCTAAACCTATCCCTAACCCTAACCCTAACCCTTACCCTAACCCTAACCCTAACCCTAACACTAACACTAACACTTACCCTTAACCTAACTCTAACCCTAACCCTAACAATAACCCTTTTCCTAACCCTAACCCTAACCCTAACTCTAACCCTAACCCTTAACTTAACCCTAACACTAAATCTAACCTCTAACCCTTACTCTAACCCTAACCCTAACCGTAACCCCTAAACCTAACCCTAACCCTAACCGCTAACCCTAACCCTAACCCTAACCCTAACCCCTACCCTAACCCTAACCCTAATCCTAATCCTTACTCTAACCCTAACCCTAACCCTAACATTAACCCTTACCCGTACCCTAATCCTAAACCTAACCCTAACCCTAACCCTTACCCGTACCCTAACCCTAAACCTAACCCTAACCCTAACCCTTACCCTTACCCTAACCCTAATTCTAACCCTAAACCTAAACCTAAAACTTACACTTACCATAAACATAACCTAACCCTTACACTAAACCTAACCCTAACCCTAACCCTTACCCTTACCTTAAACCAAAACCTAACCATTACCCTTACCCTAACGCTAAACCTAACCCTAACCCTAACACATACCCTTAACCTAAACCTAACCCTAACCCTAACCGTAACCCTAAACCTAACCCTAACATTAACCCTAACCCTAACACTTACCCTAACCCTAACCTTAACCGTAACCCTAAACATAACCCTAACACTAACACTTACCCTTAACCTAACCCTAACCCTAACCCTAACCCTAACCCTAAGTCTAACCCTAACACTTAACCTAACCCTAACACTAACCCTAAACGTAACCCTAACCCTAACCCTAACCCTAACCCCTCACCCTATACGTAACCCTAACCCTAACCCTAACCCTTACTCTAACCCTAACCCTAACCCTAATCCTTACCCTAACCCTAGCCCTAACCATAATCCTTACCCTAACCCTAACCCTAACCCTAACCCTAAACCTAACCCTCAGCCTAAACCTAACCCTTACCCTAACCCAAACCCTAACCTTAAACATAACCTTATCCCTAACCCTAACCCGAACCCGAAACTTTACCCTTACCCTAACACTAACCCTAAACCTAAACCTAACTCTAACCCTAACCATTACCCTAACCCTAACCCTAATCCTAACCCTAAACCTTACCCTTACCCTAACCCTAACCCTAACCCTAAACCTAAACCTAACCCTAACCCTAACCCTTACCCTTACCTTAACCCTAACCCTAACAGTTACACTTACCCTAACGCTAATCCTAACACTAACCCTAACATATATCCTCAACCTAAACCTAACCCTAACCCTAACCGTAACCCTAAACCTAACCCTAACCTTAACCCTAACCCTAACACTTACCCTAACCCTAACCTTAACCCCAACACTAAAACTAACCCTAACCCTAACCCTAACCCTTACCCTTACCCTAACCCGAACCCTAACCCTTACCCTTACCCTAACCCTAAACCTAAATCTAACCCTAACCCTAACTCTAACCCTAAACCTAACCCTAACCCTAAACCTAACCCTTACCCTAACCCAAACCCTAACCTTAAACATAACCTTAACCCTAACCCTAACCTTAATCCGAACCTTTACCCTTACCCTAACACTAACCCTAAACCTAACCCTAACTCTAACCCTAACCATTACCCTAACCCTAACCCTAATCCTAACCCTAAACCTTACCCTTCCCTAACCCTAACCCTAACCCTAAACCTATCCCTAACCCTAACCCTAAACTTAACCCTAACCCTTACCCTATCCCTAACCCTAACCCTATCACTAAACCTAACCCTAACCCTAACCCTAACCCTTACCCTAACCCTAACCCTAACCCTAAGCTTAACACTAACCCTAACACTTACCCTAACCCTAACCCTAACCCTAACCCTAACGCTACCCTAAATCTAACCCTAACCCTAACCCTAACCCTTATCCTAACTCTAACCCTAACCCTAACCCTAACACATACTCTTACCCAACCCCTAACCCTAACTCTTACCGTAACCCTAAACCTAACCCTAACCCTAACACTAACCCTAACCCTAACCCTTACACTAAACCTAACTCTAACCCTAAACCTTGCCCTTACCCTAACCCTAACCTTAACCCTAACCCTAACCCAACCCTAACTCTCACCCTTCCCCTAACCCTAACCCTAAACCTAACAATAACCCTAATCCTATCCCTAACCCTAACTCTTATCCTTAGCCTAACCCTAACGTTAAACCTAACCCTAACCATAACCCCTAACCCTAACCGTAACCCTAACCCTAACCCTAACCCTTACCCTACCCCTAACCCTAACACTAATCCTTACCCTAACACTAACCCTAAACCTTACCCTTTCCCTAACCCGAACCCTAACCCTAACCTACACCTAACCCTAACCCTAACCCTAACCCTAACCCTAACCCTAGCCTAACCCTAACGCTAACACTTACCCTTACCCTGACCCTAACCCTAACCTTAACCCTTAACCTAACCCTAACCCTAACTCTAACCCTAACACATACCCTTACTCTAACCATAACTCTAACCCTAACCGTAACCCTAAACCTAACAGTAAACCAACCCTATCCCTCACCGTCACCCTTATCCTAACCCTAACCTTAACCCCAACTCTAAAACTAACCCTAACCCTAACCCTTACGCTAAACCTAACCCTAATCCTGACCCTAAACCATACCGTTACCCTAACCCTAACCCTAAACCTAACCCTAATCCTTACCCTAACCCTGACCCTAACCCTAACCCTTACCCTTTCCCTACCCAGAACCCTAACCCTAAACCTAACCCTTACCTTACCCTCACCCTAAGCCTAAACCTAAACTTAACCCTAACCCTAACCCTAACCTTACCCCTAACCCTAACCCTAACCCTAACCCTTACACTTACCCTAACCCTAACCCTAACCCTTATCCTAACCCTAACCCTAACCCTAACCATAACACACACCCTTACCCTAACCCTAACCCTAACCCTTACCCTAACCCTAACCTCAACCCCAACACTAAACCTAACCCTAACCCTAACCCTTACGCTAACCCTAACCCTAATCCTGACCCTAAACCTTACCCTTACCCTAACCCTAACCCTAACCGTAATCCTTACACTAACCCTGATCCTAACCCTAACCCTTACCCTTTCCCAACCCAGAACCCTAACCCTAAACCTAACCCTTACCATTACCCTCAACCTAAGCCTAAACCTAACCTTAACCCTAACCCTAACCCTAACCTTACCCCTAAACCTAACCCTAACCCTAACCCTTACCCTTACCCTAGCCCTAACCCTAAACCTAACCCTAAATCTAACCCTAATCCTAACACCTAACCCTATCCCGAACCCCTACACTTTCCCTAACCCTAACCCTAACCCTAACACTTACCCAAAACCTAATCCTAACCCTAACCCTTAACCTCACCCTAACCCTAACGCTAACATTAACCCCAACCCTAAACCTAAACCTAGCCCTAACCCTAACCCTAACCCTTACCCTAACCCTAACCCTAACCCTAACACTAACACTAACACTTACCCTTAACCTAACTCTAACCCTAACCCTAACAATAACCCTTTTCCTAATCCTAACCCTAACCCTAACCCTAACACATACCCTTAACCTAAACCTAACCCTAACACTAACCGTAACCCTAAACCTAACCCTAAACTTAAACCTAACCCTAACACTTACCCTAACCCTAAACTTAACCCTAACCCTAAACATAACCCTAACACTAACACTTACCCTTAACCTAACCCTAACCCTAACCCTAAGTCTAACCCTAACCCTTAACCTAACCCTAACACTAACCCTAAACGTAACCCTAACCCTAACCCTAACCCTAACCCCTCACCCTATACGTAACCCTAACCCTAACCCTAACCCTTACTCTAACCCTAACCCTAACCCTAACCCTAACCCTAATCCTTACCCTAACCCTAGCCCTAACCCTAATCCTTACCCTAACCCTAACCCTAACCCTAACCCTAAACCTAACCCTAACCCTAAACCTAACCCATACCCTAACCCAAACCCTAACCTTAAACATAACCTTATCCCTAACCCTAACCCTAACCCGAACCTTTACCCTTACCCTAACACTAACCCTAAGCCTAACCCTAACTCTAACCCTAACCATTACCCTAACCCTAACCATAACCCTAAACCTAACCCTAAACCTAACCCTAACCTTAACCCTTACCCTAACCCTAACTCTAACCTCTAACTCTACCCCTAAACCAAACCCTAATCATTACCCTTATCCTAAACTTAAACCTAACACTAACACTTACCCTTACCCTAAACCCTACCCTAACCATAACCCTAACCTTTACCCTTAACCTAACCCTAACCATAACCCTAACCTTAACACTAATCCTAACCCTTGCCCTTACCCTAACCCTAACCCTAACCCTAACCCATACCCTTACTCTAACCCTAACCCTAACACTTACCCTTACCCGAACCCTAACCCCTAACCTTAACCCTAACCCTTACCCTCATACTTACTCTAACCCTAACCCTAACCCTTAACTTACCCTAACCCTAACCCTAACCCTAACCCTTACCCTAACCCTAACCCTAACCCTAAGCCTAAAACTAACCCTAACACTTACCCTAACCCTAACCCTAACCCTAACGCTACCCTAAACCTAACCCTAACCCTAACCCTAACCCTTATTCTAATTCTAACCCTAACCCTAACCCTAACACATACTCTTACCCAACCCCTAACACTAACTCTTACCGTAACCATAAACCTAACCCTAACCCTAACATTAACCCTAACCCTAACGCTTACACTAAACCTAACTCTAACCCTAAATATTGCCTTTACCCTAACCCTAACCTTAACCCTAACTCTAACCCAACCCTAACTCTCACCCTTCCCCTAACCCTAACCTTAAACCTAACCCTAACCATACCCCTAACCCTAACCGTAACCCTAAACCTAACCCTAACCCTTACCCTACCCCTAACCCTAACACTAATCCTTACCCTAACATTAACCCTAAACCTTACCCTTTCCCTAACCCGAACCCTAACCCTAACCTAACCCTAACCCTAACCCTAACCCTAACCCTAACACTAACCCTAGCCTAACCCTAACGCTAACACTTACCCTTACCCTGACCCTAACCCTAACCCTAACCCTAACCCTTAACCTAACCCTAACCCTAACTCTAACCCTAACACATACCCTTACTCTAACCCTAACTCTAACCCTAACCGTAACCCTAAACCTAACAGTAAACCAACCCTATCCTTAACCGTCACCCTTATCCTAACCCTAATCTTAACCCCAACACTAAACCTAACCCTAACCCTAAACCTTACGCTAAACCTAAACCTAATCCTGACCCTAAACCCTACCCTTACCCTAACCCTACCCTAACCCTAACCCTAATCCTTACCCTAACCCTGACCCTAACCCTAACCCTTACTCTTTCCCTACCCAGAACCCTAACCCTAAACTTAACCCTTACCCTTACCCTCACCATAAGCCTAAACCTAAACTTAAACCTAACTCTAACCCTAACCTTACCCCTAACCCTAACCCAAACCCTAACCCTTACCCTTACCCTAGCCCTAACCCTAAACCTAACCCTAACCCTAACCCTAATCCTAACACCTAACCGTATATCTAACCCGAACCCCTAACCTTACCCTAACCCTAACCCTAACCCGAACCCTAACCCTAACACTTACCCTAAACCTAACCCTAACCCTAAACCTAACAAGAAACCTAATCCTATCTCTAACCCTAACTTTTATCCTTAGCCTAAACCTAACCTTAAACCTAACCCTAACCCTAACCCCTAGCCCTAAACGTAACCCTAACCCTAACCCTAAACATAACCCTTACCCTACCCCTAACCCTAACACTAATCCTTACCCTAACCCTTACCCTAAACCTTACCCTTTCCCTAACCCGAACCCTAACCCTAACCTAACCCTAACCCTAACCCTAACCCTAACACTAACCCTAGCCTAACCCTAACGCTAACACTTACCCTTACCCTGACCCTAACCCTAACCCTAACCCTTAACCTAACCCTAACCCTAACTCTAACCCTAACACATACCCTTACTCTAACCCTAACTCTAACCTTAACCGTAACCCTAAATCTAACAGTAAACCAACCCTATCCCTAACCGTCACCCTTATCGTAACCCTAACCTTAACCCCAACACTAAACCTAACCCTAACCCTAAAACTTACGCTAAACCTAACCCTAATCCTGCCCCTAAACCATACCCTTACCCTAACCCTAACCCTAACCCTAATCCTTACACTAACCCTGACCCTAACCCTAACCCTTACCCTTTCCCTACCCAGAACCCTAACCCTAAACCTAACACTTACCCTTACCCTCACCCTAAGCCTAAACCTAAACTTAAGCCTAACCCTAACCCTAACCTTACCCCTAGCCCTAACCCTAACCCTAATCCTTACCCTTACCCTAGCCCTAACCCTAAACCTAACCCTAACCCTAACCCTAATCCTAACACCTTACCGTATCACTAACCCGAACCCCTACCCTTACCCTAACCCTAACCCTAAGCCTAACATTAAGCCTTACCCGTACCCTAACCCTAAACCTAACCCTAACCCTAACCCTAACCCTTACCCTTACCCTAACCGTAATCCTAACCCTAAACCTAAACCTAAAACTTACACTTACCCTAAACCTAACCTAAACCTTACACTAAACCTAACCCTAACCCTAACCCTTACCCTAACGCTAACCCTAACCCTAACCCTAACACATACCCTTAACCTAAACCTAACCCTAACCCTAAACGTAACCCTAAACCTAACCCTAACCTTAACCCTAACCCTTTCACTTACCCTAACCCTAACCTTAACCCTAAACCTTACACTATCCCTAACCCTAACCCTAACACTGAACCTAACCTTAACCCTAACCCTAATCCTAACACCTCACCATATCCCTAACCCGAACCCCTACCCTTACCCTAACCCTAATAGTAACCCTAACCCTAACACTTACCCTAACCCTAACCCTAACACTTACCCTTACCCTAACCCTAACCCTAACCCTAACCCTTATCCTAACCCTAACCCTAACTCTAACCCTAACACATACCCTTACCCTAACCCTAACCCTAACCCTAACCCTTACCCTAACCCTAACCTTAACCCCAACACTAAACCTAACCCTAACCCTAACCCTTACGCTAACCCTAACCCTAATCCTGACCCTAAACCTTACCCTTACCCTAAACCTAACCCTAACCCTAATCCTTACCCTAACCCTGACCCTAACCCTAACCCTTACCCTTTCCCTACCCAGAACCCTAACCCTAAACCTAACCCTTACCTTAACTTCACCCTAAGCCTAAACCTAACCTTAACCCTAACCCTAACCCTAACCTTACCCCTAACCCTAACCCTAACCCTAACCCTTACCCTTACCCTAGCCCTAACCCTAAACCTAACCCCAAACCTAACCCTAATCCTAACACCTAACCCTATCCCTAACCCGAACCCCTACCCTTTCCCTAACCCTAACCCTAACCCTAACACTTACCCAAAACCTAATCCTAACCCTAACCCTTAACCTCACCCTAACCCTTACGCTAACCTTAACCCCAACCCTAAACCTAAACCTAGCCCTAACCCTAACTCTAACCCTTACCCTAACCCTAACCCTAACACTAACCCTAACACTAACACTTACCCTTAACCTAACTCTAACCCTAACCATAACAATAACCCTTTTCCTAATCCTAACCCTAACCCTAACTCTAACCCTAACCCTTAACCTAACCCTTACACTAACCCTAACCCCTAACCCTTACTCTAACCCTAACCCTAACCGTAACCCCTAACACTAACCCTAACCCTAACCGCTAATCCTAACCCTAACCGTAACCCTAACACTAACCCCTACCCTAACGTTAACCCTAATCCTAATCCTTACTCTAACCCTAACCCTAACCCTAACATTAACCCTTACCCGTACCCTAACCCTAAACCTAACCCTAACCCTAACCCTTACCCTTACCCTAACCCTAACCCTAACCCTAACCCTAACCCTAATCCTTACCCTAACCCTTACCCTAACCCTAACCCTTAACCTTTCCCTACCCAGAACCCTAACCCTAAACCTAACCCTTACCCTTACCCTCACCCTAAGCCTAAACCTAACCTTAACCCTAACCCTAACCCTAACCTTACCCCTAACCCTAACCCTAACCCTAACCCTTACCCTTACCCTAGCCCTAACCCTAAACCTAACCCTAAACCTAACCCTAATCCTAACACCTAACCCTATCCCTAACCCGAACCCCTACCCTTTCCCTAACCCTAACCCTAACCCTAACACTTACCCAAAACCTAATCCTAACCCTAACCCTTAACCTCACCCTAACCCTTACGCTAACCTTAACCCCAACCCTAAACCTAAACCTAGCCCTAACCCTAACTCTAACCCTTACCCTAACCCTAACCCTAACACTAACCCTAACACTAACACTTACCCTTAACCTAACTCTAACCCTAACCATAACAATAACCCTTTTCCTAATCCTAACCCTAACCCTAACTCTAACCCTAACCCTTAACCTAACCCTTACACTAACCCTAACCCCTAACCCTTACTCTAACCCTAACCCTAACCGTAACCCCTAACACTAACCCTAACCCTAACCGCTAATGCTAACCCTAACCCTAACCCTAACACTAACCCCTACCCTAACGTTAACCCTAATCCTAATCCTTACTCTAACCCTAACCCTAACCGTAACATTAACCCTTACCCGTACCCTAACCCTAAACCTAACCCTAACCCTAACCCTTACCCTTACCCTAACCCTAACCCTAACCCTAACCCTAACCCTAATCCTTACCCTAACCCTTACCCTAACCCTAACCCTTAACCTTTCCCTACCCAGAACCCTAACCCTAAACCTAACCCTTAACCTTACCCTCACCCTAAGCCTAAACCTAACCTTAACCCTAACCCTAACCCTAACCTTACCCCTAACCCTAACCCTAACCCTAACCCTTACCCTTACCCTAGCCCTAACCCTAAACCTAACCCTAAACCTAACCCTAATCCTAACACCTAACCCTATCCCTAACCCGAACCCCTACCCTTTCCCTAACCCTAACCCTAACCCTAACACTTACCCAAAACCTAATCCTAACCCTAACCCTTAACCTCACCCTAACCCTAACGCTAACCTTAACCCCAACCCTCAACCTAAACCTAGCCCTAACCCTAACTCTAACCCTTACCCTAACTCTAACCCTAACACTAACCCTAACACTAACACTTACCCTTAACTTAACTCTAACCCTAACCCTAACAATAACCCTTTTCCTAACCCTAACCCTAACCCTAACTCTAACCCTAACCCTTAACCTAACCCTTACACTAACCCTAACCCCTAACCCTTACTCTAACCCTAACCCTAACCGTAACCCCTAACCCTAACCCTAACCCTAACCGCTAACCCTAACCCTAACCCTAACCCTAACACTAACCCCTACGCTAATCCTAACCCTAATCCTAATCCTTACTCTAAACCTAACCCTAACCCTAACATTAACCCTTACCCTTACCCTAACCCTAAACCTAACCCTAACCCTAACCCTTACCCTTACCCTAACCCTAATTCTAACCCTAAACCTAAACCTAAAACTTACACTTACCCTAAACATAACCTAACCCTTACACGAAATCTAACCCTAACCCTAACCCTTACCCTTACCTTAAACCTAACCCTAACCGTTACCCTTACCCTAACGCTAACCCTAATCCTAACCCTAACACATACCCTTAACCTAAACCTAACCCTAACCCTAACCGTAACCCTAAACCTAACCCTAACCCTAACCCTAACCCTAACACTTACCATAACCCTAACATTAACCCTAACCCTTACCCTATCCCTAAGCCTAACCCTAACACTAAACCTAACCCTAACCCTAACCCTAATGCTTACTCTTACCCTAACCCTAACCCTAACCCTTACCCTAACCCTAACCCTAACACTAACCCTGACACTTACCCTAACCCTAACCCTAATCCTAACCCTAACGCTTCTCTAAACCTAACCCTAACCCTAACCCTATACCTTATCCTAACCCTAACCCTAACCCTAACGCTAACACATACCCTTACCCTAACCCTAACACTAACCCTAACCCTAACCGTAACCCTAAACCTAACCCTATAACTAACCCTAAACCTAATCCTAAATCTAACACTAAACGTAACCCTAAACCTAACCCTAACCCTAACCCTAACCCTAACCCAAACCCTAAACCTAAACCTAAACCTAAACCTAACCCTAACCCTAACTCTTACCCTAACCCTAACCCTAACCTTAATCCTAACCCTAACCCAACCCTATCTCTTACACTTACCCTAACGCTAACCCTAAACCTTACCCGAAACCTAACCCGTTCCCTAACCCTAACTCTTATACTTACCCTAACCCTAACCCTAAACCTAACCCTAACCCTAATGCTAACCCTAACCTTAACCCTAAACCTTACCCTTACCCTAACCCTAACCCTAAC
>JANJXV010000738.1:125000-190000 GCA_024803745.1 Megascapheus bottae | reverse complement strand
AAACTTAACCCTAACCCTAATCCTAACCCTAAACCTAACCCTAAACATAACCTTACCTAACCCTAACCCTAATCCTAACACCTAACCCTATCCCTAAACCGAACCCCTACCCTTACCCTAACCCTAACCCTAACCCTAACACTTACCCTAAACCTAATACTAACCCTAACTCTTTTCCTCACCCTAACCCTAACGCTAACCCTAACCCCAACCCTAAACCTAAACCTAGCCCTAACCCTAACCCTAACCCTTACCCTAACCCTAACCCTAAACCTAAAACTAACACTAACACTTACCATTAACCTAACCCTAACCCTAACCCTAACACTAACCCTTATCCTAACCCTAACCCTAACCATAACTCTAACCCTAACCCTTAATCTAACCCTAACACTAACCCTAAACGTAACCCTAACCCTAACACTAAACCTAACCCCTAACCCTATATGTAAACCTAACCCTAAACCTAACCCTTACCCTAACCCTAACCCTAACCCTAATCCTTACCCTAACCCTAGCCCTAAACCTAATCCTTACCCTAACCCTAGCCCTAACCATAACCCTTAACGTAACCCTAACCCTAAACTGAATCCTAACCCTTACCTTTACCCCAACCCTAAACCTAACTCTAACCCTAAAACTAACCCTAACCCTAAACCTTACCCTAAACTTAATCCAAACCCTTACCCTAACCCTAACCCTAACCCTAACCTTAACCCTAACCCTAACCCTAACCCTAACCCTAACCCTAAACATAACCTTAACCCTAACCCTAACCCTAACCCTAACATTTATCTTTACCCTAATCCTAACCCTAAACCTAACCCTAAGCCTAATCCTTACCCTAACCCTAACCTAACCCTAACCCTAAACTTACCCCTAACCCTTACCCTTACCCTAACCCTAAACCTATCTCTAACCCTAACTCTAACCCTAACCCTAAAACTTACCCTAACCCTATCCCTAACCCTTACCCTAACCCAAACCTTAACCCTAAACTTAACCCTAACCCTATCCCTGACCCGAAACTTTACCCTTAACCTAACCCTAACCCTAAACCTAACCCTAACCCTAACCCTACCGTAACCCTTACCCTAACACTAATCCTAACCCTAAACCTTACTGTTTTCCTAACCCTAAACCTAACCCTAACCCTAACCTTAACCCTAACACTTACCCTTACCCTAACCCTAACCCTAACCCTAACACTAAACCTAACCCTAACCCTAACCATAACAACTACCTTTACCCTAACCCTAACCGTTAACCTAACCCCAACCCTAACCCTAACACTAACACTAACACTTACCCTAACCCTAACCCTAACCCTAACGCTACCCTAATCCTAACCCTAACCCTAACCCTAACCCTTATCCTAACCCTAACCCTAACCCTAACCCTAACACATACCCTTACCCTAAACCTTACCCTAACCCTAACCCTAACCGTAACCCTAAACCTAACAATAAACCCAACCCTAACCCTAAGCATAACCCTAACCCTAACCGTAACCCTAAACCTACCCCTAACCATAACCCTAACCCAAACCCTAACCCTAAACCTAACCATAACTCTAACCTTTACCCTTACCCTACCCCTAACCCTAACCCTTACACTAAACCTAACCCTAACCCTAACCCTAAACCTAACCCTAACCCTAACACTTACCCTAAGCCAAACCCTAAACCTAACACTTACACTAACCCTAACCCTAACCCTAACCCTTAACCTAACCCTAACCCTAACCCTAACCCTAACCCCTAACCTTAACCTTAACCTAACCCTAACCCTAAACTTAAACCTAAACCTTACCCTTACCCTAACCCTAAACCTAACTCTAACTCTAACACTAACCCTAACCCTAAACCATATCATAACCCTAAACCTAACCCTATCCCTAACCCTAACCCTAACCCTAAACCTAACCCTAACCCTAACCCTGACCCTAACCCTAACCCTAACCCTAAATGTTACACTTACCCTATCCCTAACCCTAATACTTACCCGAAACCTAACCCTATTCCTAACCTTAACTCTTATCCTTACCCTAATCCTAACCATAAACCTGACCCTAACCCTAACCCCTAACCCTATACATAACCCTTACCCTAACCCTAACCCTTACCCTAACCCTAACCCTAACCCTAATCCTAACCCTAACCCTAGCCCTAACCCTAACCCTTAACCGAACCCTAACCCTAACCCTTACCCTAACCCTTACCCTTACCCTAACCCTAAACCTAACTCTAACCCTAAACCTACCCCTAACCCTAAACCTTACCCTAACCTTAATCCTAACCCTTACCCTAACCCTAACCCTAACCTTAACCATAACCTTAACCCTAACCCAACCCCAACCCTAACCCTAAACATAACCTTAACCCTAAGCCTAACCCTAATCCTAACACCTAACCCTATCCCTAAACTGAACCCCTACCCTTACCCTAACCCTAACCCTAACACTTACCTAAAACCTAATCCTAACCCTAACCCTTAACCTCACCCTAACCCTAACGCTAACCTTAACCCCAACCCTAATCCTAAACCTAGCCCTAACCCTAACCCTAACCCTTACCCTAATCCTAACCCTAACCCTAACCCTAACACTAACACTTACCCTTAACCTAACCCTAAACCTAACCCTAACACTAACAGTTTTCCTAACCCTAACCCTAATCCTAACTCTAACCCTAGCCCTTAACCTCACCCTAACACTAACCCTAACCCCTAACCCTTACTCTAACCCTAACCCTAACCATAACCCCAACCCTAAGCCTAAGCCTAACCGCTAATCCTAACCCTAACCCTAACCTTAACCCTAACCCCTACCCTAACCCTAACCCTAATCCTAATCCTTACTCTAACCCTAGCCCTAACCCTAACATTAACGCTTACCCGTACCCAAACCCTAAATCAAAACCTAACCCTAACCCTTACCCTTACCCTAACCCTAATTCTAAACCTAAACCTAAACCTAAAACATACATTTACCCTAAACATAACCTAACACTTACAATAAACCTAACCCTAACCCTAAACCTTACCCTTACCTTAAACCTAACCCTAACCGTTACCCTTACCCTAACGCTAACCCTAACCCTAACCCTAACACATACCCTTAACCTAAACCTAACCCTAACCCTAACCGTAACCCTAAACTTAACCCTAAACTTAACCCTAACCCTAAAACTTACCCTAACCCTAACCTTAACCCTAACCCTTACCCTATCCCTAACACTAACCCTAACACTAAACCTAACCCTAACCCTAACCCTACCGCTAACCCTTACCCTAACCCTAACCCTAACCCTAACCCTAACCCTTACCCTAACCCTAATCCTAACACTAACACTAACCCTAACACTTACCCTAACCCTAACCCTAACCCTAACCCTAACCCTACCCTAAACCTAACCCTAACCCTAACCCTAACCCTTATCCTCACGCTAACCCTAAACCTAACGCTAACACATTACCTTACCCTAACCCTAACCCTAACCCTAACCGTAACCCTAAACCTAACCCTATACCTAACCTTAACCCTAACCCTAAATCTAACCCTAAACCTAACCCTAAACCTAACCCTAACCCTAAAACTAACCCTAACCCAAACCCTAAAAATAAACCTAACCCTAACCCTAACCCTAATCCTTACCCTAACCCTAACCCTAACCTTAACCCTAACCCTAACCCAAGCCTATCTCTTACACTTAACCTAACCCTAACCCTAAACCTTACCCGAAACCTAACCCTATCCCTAACCCTAACTCTTATCCTTACCCTAACCCTAACCCTAAAACTAACCCTAACCCTAATGCTAACCTTAACCCTAACCCTACCCCTAACCCAACCCTAACTGTTACCCTTACCCTATCCCTAACCCAAAACCTTACCTGAAACCTAACCCTATCCCTAACCTTAACTTTTATCCTTACCCTAACCCTAACCCTAAACCTGACCCTAACCCTAACCCCAAACCCTATTCGTAACCCTAACCCTAACCCTAACTCTTACCCTAACCCTAACCCTAACCCTAATCCTTACCCTAACCCTAACCCTAACCCTAACCCTTAACCTAACCCTAAACCTAACCCTAACCCTAAACCTTACCCTTACCCTAACCCTAAACCTAACTCTAACCCTAACCCTAACCCTAAAACTTACCCTAACCTGAATCCTAACCCTTACCATAACCCTAACCCTAACATTAACCATAACCTTAACCTTAACCCTAACCCTAACCCTAAACCTAACCCTAAACATAACCTTAACCCTAACCCTAACCCTAATCTTAACACCTAACCCTATCCCTAACCCGAACTCCTACTCTTACCCTAACCCTAACGCTAACCATAACCCTAACCCTAACATTTACCCTAAACCTAATCCTAACCCTAACACTTACCCTCACCCTAACCCAAACGCTAACCTTCACCCCAACCCTAAACCTAAACCTAGCCCTAACCCTAACCCAAACCCTAACCCTAAACCTAAACCTAACCCTAACACTAACACTTACCCTTAACGTAACCCTAACCCTATCCCGAACACTAACCCTTATCCTAACCCTAACCCTAACCCTAACTCTAACCCTAACCCTTAACCTAACCCTAACACTAACCCTAAACGTAACCCTAACCATAACCCTAACCCTAAACTTAACTCTAACCCTAACCCTAACCCTTACTCTAACCCTAACCCTAACCCTAATCCTTACTCTAACCCTAGCCCTAACCCTAACCCTTAACCTAACCCTAACCCTAAACTTAACCCTAACCCTTACCCTTACCCTAACCCTAAACTTAACTCTAACCCTAACCTTAACCCTAACCCTAAAACTTACCCTAACTTTAATCCTAACACTTACCCTAACCCTACCCCTAACCTTAACAATAACCTTAACCCTAACCATAACCCTAACAGTAACCCTAAACCTATCCCTAAACATAACCTTAACCTTAACCCTAACCCTAAACCTAACCCTAACATTTACCCTTACCCTAACCCTAACCCTAAACCTAACCCCAACCCTAACCCTAACCCTAACCCTAACCCTAAACTTAACCCTAACCCTAATCCTAACCCTTGCCCATACCCTAACCCTAACCCTTAACCTAACACTAACCCTAACCCTAACAATAACCTTAACCGTAACCCTTACCCTTACCCTAACCCTAACCCTAAACCTAATCCTAAACCTAACCCTTACCCTTATACTAACCCTAACCCTAACACTAACACTTACCCTTACCCTAACCCCTACACTAACCCTAACCCTAGCCCTAACCCTTACCCTAAACCTAACCCTAACCCTTACTCTTACCCTAACCCTAACCCTAACCCTTACCCTAAACCTAAATCTAACCCTAATCCTTATCCTAACCCTAACCCTAACCCTAACCTAAACCTAACACTAAACTTACCCCTAACCCTTACCCTTACCCTAACCCTAAACCTAACTCTAACCCTAACTCTAACCCTAACCCTAAAACTTACCCTAACCCTATCCCTAACCCTAACCCTAACCCTAACCCTAACCTTAACCCTAACCTTAACCCTAACCCTATCCCTGACCCGAAACTTTACCCTTAACCTAACCCTAAACCTAAAACTAACCCTAAGCCTAACCGTAACCCTTACCCTAACCCTAACCCTAATCCTAACCCTAAACCTTACTGTTTCCCTAACTCTAAACCTAACCCTAACCCTAACCTTAACAATAACACTTACCCTTAACCTAACCCTAACCCTAACACTAAACCTAACCCTAACACTAACAATTACCCTTACCCTAACCCTACCCCTTAACCTAACCCTAACCCTAACCCTAGCCCTAACCCTAACCCTTAATCTAAACCTAACCCTAAACTTAACCCTAACCCTTACCCTTACCCTAACCCTAAACCCAACTCTACCCTAACCCCACCCTGACCCTAAACCTTACCCTAAACTTAATCCTAACCCTTACCCTAACCCTAACGTTAACCATAACCTTAACCCTAACCCTAACCCTAACCCTAAACCTAACCCTAAACCTAACCTTAACCCTAACCCTAACCCTAACCCTAATCCTAACCCTAACACCTAACCCTATCCCTAAACCGAACCCCTACCCTTAACCTAACCCTAACACTAACCATAACCCTAACACTTGCCCTAAAACTAATTCTAACCCTAACTCTTACCCTCACCCTAACCCTAACGCTAACCTTAACCCCAACCCTAAACCTAAACCTAGACCTAACCCTAACCCTACCCTTACCCTAACCCTAACCCTAACCCTAACCCTAACACTAACACTTACCCTTAACCTAAACCTAACCCTAACCCTAACACTAACCCTTATCCTAACCCTAACCCTAACCCTAACTCTAACCCTAACCCTTAATCTAACCATAACACTAACCCTAAACGTAACCTTAACCCTAACACCTAACCCTATATGTAACCCTAACCCTAACCCTAACCCTTACCCTAACCCTAACCCTAACCCTAATCCTTACCCTAACCCTATTCCTAATCCTAATCCTTACCCTAACCCTAGCCCTAACCCTAACCCTTAACGTAACCCTAACCCTAAATTTAACCCTAACCCTTACCCTTACCCTAACCCTAAACCTAACTCTAACCTTAAATTAACCCTAACCCTAAACCTTACCCTAACCTTAACCATAACCATAACCATAACCCTAACCCTAACCCTAACCCTAAATCTAACCTTAAACATAACCTTAAACCTAACCGTAACCCTAACCCTAACCTTCACCCTTACCCTAACCCTAACTCTAACCCTAACCTTAACCCTAACCCTAATCCTAACCCTTGCCCTTAACCTAACCCTAACCGTAAACCTAACACAAACCCTAACACTAAGCCTAAACTTAAACCTAACCCTTATTCTTACCCTAACCCTAACCCTAAACCTAACCCTAACCCTAACCCTAAACCCTCACCCTAACCCTAACCCTAACCCTTACCCTTATCCTAACCCTAACCCTAACACTAACACTTACCCTTACCCTAACCCCTACACTAACCCTAACCCTAACCCTTACCCTAAACCTAACCCTAACCCTTACCCTTACAATAACCGTAAATCTAAACCTAACCCTAAAACTAACCCTAACCCTTACCCTTACCCTAACCCTAACCCTAAACCTAACGCTAAACCTTGACCTTACCCTAAACTTAACCCCAACCCTTACCCTAAACCTAACCCTAACCCTAACCCTAACCCTTAATCCTAACCCTAATCCTAACACTTACCCGTACCCAAACGCTAACCCTAACCCTAACCCTAACCCTAACCCAACCCTACCTCTTACCCTTACCCTAACCATAACCCTAAACCTAACCTGAACCCTAACCCTATTCCTAACCCTAACATTTATCTTTACCCTAATCCTAACCCTAAACCTAAACCTAACCCTTACCCCTAACCCTAACCGTAACCCTAACCGTAACCCTAACCCTTACCCTAAACATAACCCTAACCCTAATCCTTACCCTAACCCTAACCCTAACCCTAACCTAACCCTAACCCTAAACTTACCCCTAACCCTTACCCTTACCCTAACCCTATCCCTAACCCTTACCATAACCCTAACCTTAACTCTAAACTTAACCCTAACACTATCCCTGACCCGAAACTTTACCCTTAACCTAACCTTAACCCTAAACCTAACCATAACCCTAACCCTAACCGTAACCCTTACCCTAACCCTAATCCTAACCCTAAACCTTACCGTTTCCCTAACCCTAAACCTAACCCTAACCCTAACCTTAACCCTAACACTTACCCTTACCCTAACCCTAACCCTAACCCTAACACTAAACCTAACCCTAACCCTAACCCTAACAACTACCGTTACCCTAACCCTAACCGTTAACCTAATCCTAACCCTAACACTAACCCAAACACTTACCCTAACCCTAACCCTAACGCTACCCTAATCCTAACCCTAACCCTAACCCTACCCCTAACCTTTATCCTAACCCTAACCCTCACCCTAACCCTAACACATACCCTTACCCTAACCCTAACCCTAACCCTAACCGTAACCCTTAACCTAACAATAAACCTAACCCTAACCCTAAGCCTAACCCTAACCCTAACCGTAACCCTAAACGTAAACCTAACCCTAACCCTAAACCTAACCCTAACCCTAACACTTACCCTAAGCCAAACCATAATCCTAACCCTTACACTAACCCTACCCCTAACCCTAACACTTAACCTAACCCTAAACCTTACCCTTACCCTAACCCTAAACCGAACTCTAACTCTAACACTAACCCTAACCGTAAACCTTATCATAACCCTAAACCTAACCCTAACTCTAACCTTAACCCTAACAGTAACCCCAACACATACCTAACACTATACATAACCCTAACCCTAACCCTAACTCAAACCTAACCCGAACCCTAATCCAATCCCTAACCCTAAACCTAATCCTTACCCTAACCTAACCCTAAACCTAACCCTTACCCTAACTCCTATCCTAACCCTAACCCTAACCCTAATCCTTACTCTAACCCAAACCCTAACCCTAACACTAACCCTTACCCGTACCCTAACCCAAAACCTAACCCTAACCCGTACCCTTACACTAACCCTAATCTTAATCCTAACCCTAAACCTAAAACTTACACTTACCCTAAACCTAACCCTAACGCTTACACTAAACATAACCCTAACCCTAATCCTTACCCTTACCTTATCCCTAACCCTAACCCTTACCCATACCCTAAACCTAACTCTAACCCTAACTCTAACCCTAACCCTAAAACTTACCCTAACCCTATCCCTAACACTTACCCTAACCCTAACCTTAACCCTAAACTTAACCCTAACCCTATCCCTGACCCGAACCTTTACCCTTAACCTAACCTTAACCCTAAACCTAACCCTAACCCTAACCCTAAACGTAACCATTACCCTAACGCTAATCCTAAACCTAAACCTTACCGTTTCCCTAACCCTAAACCTAACCCTAACCTAACCTTAACCCTAACACTTACCCTTACCCTAACCCTAACCCTAACCCTAACACTAAACCTAACCCTAACCCTAACCCTAACAACTACCCTTACCCTAACCCTAACCGTTAACCTAACCCTAACCCTAACACTAACCCTAACACTAACCCTAACCCTAACCCTAACGCTAACCTAATCCTAACCCTAACCCTAACCCTAACCCTTAACCTAACCCTAAACCTTACCCTTACCCTAACCCTAAACCTAACTCTAACTCTAACACTAACCCTAACCCTAAACCTTATCATAACCCTAAACCTAAACCTAACCCTAACCCTAACCCTAACCCTAAGCCTAACCGTAACTCAAACCTAACCCGAACCCTAATCCAATCCCTAACCCTAAACCTAATCCTTACCCTAACCCTAACCCTAAACCTAACCCTTACCCTAACCCCTATCCTAACCCTAACCCTAACCCTAATCCTTACTCTAACCCTAACCCTAACACTAACCCTTACCCGTACCCTAACCCTAAACCTAACCCTAACCCTAACCCTAACCCATACCCTTACACTAACCGTAATCTGAATCCTAACCCCAAACCTAAAACTTACACTTACCCTAAACCTAACCCTAACCCTTACACTAAACATAACCCTAACCCTAACCCTTACCCTTACCTTATCCCTAACCCTAACCCTTACCCATACCCTAAGGCTAACCCTAACCCCAACCCTAACCCTAACCCAACCCTTACCCTTACCATTACACTAACCCTAACCCTAAACCTTACCCGAAACCTAACCCTATCCCTATCCTTAACTCTTACCCTTACCCTAACCCTAACCCTTAATCTGACCCTAACCCTAACCCCTAACCCTAAACGTAACCCTAACCCTAAACCGAACCCTATCCCTTACCCTTACCCTAACCCTAAACCTAACTCTTACCCTAACCCTAACCCTAACCCTAAACCTTACCCTAACCTTAACCTAACCCTTACCCTAACCCTAAACCTAATCTTAACCATAACCTTAACCCTAACCCTAACCCAAACCTTAACCTTTACCCTTACCCTAACCCTAAACCTAAACCTAACCATAACCCTAAACCTAACCCTAACCCTAACGCTAACAATTACCCTAACCGAAACCCTAATCCTAACCCTAACCCTTGCCCTTACCCTAACCCTAACTCTAACCCTAAATCTAACCCTAACCCTAACTTTAACCCTAACACTTACCCTTACCCTAACCCGAACCCTAACCCTAAACCTAATCCTAACCCTAACCGTAACCCTAAACCTAACCTTAACCCTAACCCTAGCCTTAACCCAAACCCTAACCCTAAACCTAACCCTAACCCTAAACCTAAACCTTGCCCGTACCCTAACCCTTACGCTAAACCTAACCCTAAACCGAACCCTAACCCTAACACTTACCCTAAAACTAACCCTAACACTAACCCTTACACTAACCCTAACCCTAACCCTAACCATTACCCTAACACTAACCCTAACCCTAAACCCTAACCTTAACCCTTAACCTATCCCTAACCCTAAACTTAACCCTTACGATTAACCTTACTCTAACCCCAAACCTAACTCTAACCCTAACAGTAACCCTAACCTTAAACCTTACCGTAACTCTAACGTTAACCCGTACCCTAACCCTAACCATAACCCTAAACATAAACTTAACCCTAACCCTAATCCTAACCCTAAACTTTACCCTTACCCTAACCCTAAAACTAACCCTAACCCAAAACCTAACCCTAACCCTTACCCTAAACCTAACCCTAACCCTTACCCTTACCCTAACCCTAACCCTAATCCTAACGCTAAACCTTACCCTAACCCTAAACCTAACCCAAACCCTTACCCTAAAATTAACCCTAACCCTAACCCTAACCCTCACCCTAACCCAAACTTAACTCTTACCCTTACCCTAACCCTAACCCTAAATCTAACCTGAACCCTAAACCTATCCCTAACCCTAACATTTATCTTTACCCTAATCCTAACACTAAACCTAACACTAACCCTTACCCCTAACCCTAAACCTAACCCCTAACCCTAACCTTAACCTAACCCTAACCCTAAACTTAACCCTAAACCTTACCCTTACCATAACCCTAAACCTAACTGTAACTCTAACAATAACCGTAACCCTAAACCTTACCATAACCCTAAACCTAACCCTAACCCTAACCCTAACCCTACCAGTAACCCCAACACATACCTATCCCTAACCCTAACCCTAATCCTTACCCTAACGCTAACCCTAAACCTAACTCTTACCCTAACCCTAAACCTAACCCTAACACTTACCATAAACCAAACGCTAAACCTAACCCTAACCCTAACCCAAACCTAACCCGAACCCTAATCCTATCCCTAACCCTACCCCTAATCCTTACCCTAACCCTAACCCTAAACCTAACCCTAACCCTAAAGCTAAATCTAACCCTAACCCAAAACCATACCTAACCCGAACCCTAATCCTATCCCTAATCCTGACCCTAATCCTTACCCTAACCTAAACCTAAACCTAACCCTAACCCTAAACCTAAACCTAACCCTAAACCTAACCCTTAAACTTACCCTAACCCTAACCGTATACCTAACCTTAATCCGTACACTTACCCTCACAATAACCCTAACATTAACCCTAACCCTAACCCTAACCTTAACCCTAACCCTTATCCTTACCCTAACCATAACCCTAACCCTAACCCTAAACCTAACCATAACTCTAACCATTACCCTAATCCTAACCCTAACTCTAACCCTAACCATTACCCTAAACCTAACCTTAACCCTAACCCTAACCCTAACCCTTACCCTAACCCTATCCCTAACCTTAACCCTAATCCTAACCCAACCCTAAATCTAACCCTTACCCAAACCCTAACCCTAAACCTAACCCTAAAGCTAACACTTACCCTTACGCTAACCCTAACCCTAACCCTTATCCTAACCCTAACCGTAACCCTAACACTTACCCTAAACCAAACCCTAACCCTAACCCTTACACTAACCCAAAACCTAACCCTAACGCTTACCCTAACCCTATCCATAACCCTAACTCTAACCCTAACCCCGAACCTTAACCCTTAACCTAACACTAACCCTAAACTTAACCCTAAACCTAACCCTTACCCTAACCCTTACCCTTACACTAACCCTAACCCTAACCCTTACCCTAAACCTAACCCTAACCATAACCCTAACCCTAACCCTACCTTAACCCTAACCCTAATCCTTACCCTTACTCATATGCTAACCCTAACCCTAACCCTAACCCTAACCCTAACACATACCCTTATACTAAACCTACCCTAACCCTTACCGTAACCCTAAACCTAACCCTAACCCTAACACTAACCCTTACCCTAAACCTAAGCCTTACCCTAAGCCTAACCCTAACCCTTACTCTTACCCTAATCCTAATCCTAACTATACCCCAAACCCTAAACCGAAACCTAACCCTAACGCTAATCCTTACCCTTACCCTAACCCTAACCCTAAACCTAACCCTAACCCTTACCATAACCCTTACCCTAACCCTAACCCTAATCCTAACCCTAACCCTTATACTTACCCTAAACCTAACCCTAAACCTAACCCTAACCCTAAGCTTAACCCTAACCCTTACCCTTACCCTAAACCTAACCGTAACCCTAAACCTAAACCCAACACTAAACATAACCCTTAACCTTACCCTAACTCTAACCATATACCTAAACCTAATCCGTACACTTACCCTCACCCTAACCCTAACATTAACCCTAACACTAACCCTCACCCTACCCTTAACCCTAACCCTTATCCTTACCCTAACCATAACCCTAACCCTAACCCTAAACCTAACCGTAACCTGAAAACTAACCCTTACCCTAACGCTAACCTAAACCTAACCGTAACACTTACCCTTACCCTAATCCTAACCATAACCCTAAACTTAACACTAACCCTTACCCTTACCCTTACCCTAACCCTAACCTTAACTCTAACCCTAAGCATTACCCTAACCCTAAGCTTAACCCTAACCCTAACCCTTACCCTTATCCTAACCCTAACCCTAGCCTTAACGCTAACCCTAACCCAACCATAACTCTTACCCTTACACTAACGCTAACCCTAAACCTAACCGAACCCTAATCCTATCCCTAACCCTATTTCTTATCCTTACCCTAACCCTAACCTTAAACCTGACCCTAAACTTAACCCCTAACTCTAACCGTAACCCTAAACCTAACCGTAACCGTAACCCTTACCCTAACCCTAACCCTAACACTAATCCTTACCCTAACACTAACCCTAAACCTTACCCTTTCCCTAACCCTAACCCTAACCTAAACCTAACCCTAACCCTAACCCTAACCGTAACACTAACCCTAGCCTAACCTTAACGCTAACACTTACCCTTACCCTAACCCTAACATAACCCTTATCCTAACCCTAACCCTAACCCTAACCCTAACACATACCCTTAACCTAACCCTAACTCTAACCCTAACCGTAACCCAAAACCTAACAAAACCAAGCCTAACCCTAACCGTAACCCTTACCCTAAACCTAACCTTAACCCCAACACTAAACCTAACCCTAACCCTAACCCTTACGCTAACCCTAATCGTAATCCTGACCCTAAAACTTACCCTTACCCTTACCCTAACCCTAACCCTAACCCTGAACCTAACCCTAACCCTAACCTTAACCCTAACCCTTACCCTTACCCTAACCCTAAACCTAACCCTAAACCTAAAGCTAACCCTAACCTTAACCCTAAATCTTATCCTTACCATAACCCTAACACTAAACCTAAACCTAACCCTTACCCTCACCCTAACCCTAAACTTAAACCTAACCCTAACCCTAACCTTAAACCTAAACCTTACCCTTACCTTAACCCTAATCCTAACCCTAACCCTAAACCTAACCCTTACCCTTACCCTTACCATAACCCTAAACCTACCCCTAACCTTAACCCTAACCTTAACCCTAACCCTTACCCTACCCTAACCCTAACCCTAAATCTAAAGCTAACCCTAAACCTAACCCCTAACCCTAACACTAAACCTTAGGTAACACTAATCCTAACCCTAACCCTAACCCTAATCCTTAAACTAACCCTAACCCTAACTCTAACCCATACCCTATCCCTACCCAGAACCCTAACCCTAAACCTAACCCTTACCCTTTCCCTCACCCTAATACTAAACCTAACTCTAATCCTAACCCTAACCCTAACCTTAACTCTAACCCTAACCCTAACCCTTAACCTTCCCCTAGCCCTAAACCTAAATCTAACCCTAACCCTAACCCTTATCCTGACCCTAACCCTAACCCTAACCCTAACCCTAACACTAACCCTACACTTACCCGAAAACTAACCTAACCCTAACCCTAACCCTTACACTTATCCTAACCCTAACGCTAAGCTTAATCCCCAACCCCAAACCAAACCCTAGCCCTAACCCTAACCCTAACCCTTACCCTAACCCTAACCCTAAGACTAACACTAACATTTACCCTTACCCTAACCATATCCGTAACCCTAACACTAACCCTTATCATAACCCTAAACCTAACCCTAACTCTAACCCTAACCCATAACTTAACCCTAACACTAACCCTAACCCCTAAGCCTAACCCTTACCCTAACCCTAACCCGAACCCCTAACCCTAACCCTAACCGCTAACCCTAACCCTGACCCTAACCCTAACCCCTACCCTAACCCTAACCCTAACCCTAATCCTTACTCTAACCCTAACCCTAACCCTAACACTAACCCTTACCCGTACCCTAACCCTAAACCTAACCATATCCCTTACACTAAACCTAGCCCTAAACCTAACCCTTACCCTTACCTTAACCCTAACCAGAACCCTAACCCTTACCCTTACCATAATGCTAACCCTAACACTAACCCTAACCCTAACACATACCCTTAACTTAAAACTAATCCTAACCCTAACCCTAACCCTAAACCTAACCCTAACCTTAACCCTAACCCTAACACTTACCCTAACCCAAACCTTAACGCCAACACTAAACGTAACCTAACGCTAATCCTAACCCGTACCCTTACCCTAACCCTAACACTAACTTTAACCCTAACCCTTACCCTTACCCTAACCCTAAACCTAACGCTATCCCTAACCCTAAACCTAACCCTAAACCTAACCCAAACCCTAACCCTAACCCTTACCCCTAACCCAAAACCTAACCTTAAACATAATCTTAACCCTAACCCTAAACCTAACCCGAAACTTTACCCTTCCCCTAACACTAACCCTAAACCTAACCCTAACCCTTACCCTAACCCTAACACTTACCCGAACACTAACCCTGATCCTAACCCTTACCTTTACCCTAACCCTAACCGTAAACCTAACACTAAACCTAACCCTAACCCTAACCCTAACCCTAACCCTTACCCTTACCCTAACCCTAACCCTAACCCTTACCCTAACCCTAACCCTACCACTAACCCTAACACTTACCCTAACCCTAACCCTAACCCTAACGCTACCCTAAACCTAAACCTAACCCTAACCCTAACCCTTATCCTGACCCTAACCCTAACCCTAACCCTAACCCTACACTTACCCGAAAACTAACCTAACCCTAACCCTAACCCTTACACTTATCCTAACCCTAATGCTAACCTTAATCCCCAACCCTAAACCAAACCCTAGACCTAACCCTAACCCTAACCCTTACCCTAACCCTAACCCTAAGACTAACACTAACACTTACCCTTACCCTAACCATAACCCTAACCCTAACACTAAACCTTATCATAACCCTAAACCTAACCATAACTCTAACCCTAACCCTTAACTTAACCCTAACACTAACCCTAACCCCTAAGCCTAACCCTTACCCTAACCCTAACCCGAACCCCTAACCCTAACCCTAACCGCTAACCCTGACCCTGACCCTAACCCTAATCCTTACCCGTACCCTAACCCTAACCCTAACACATACACTTACCCTAACCCCTACCCTAACCCTAACCCTAACCCTAATCCTTACTCTAACCCTAACCCTAACACTAACACTAACCCTTACCCGTACCCTAACCCTAAACCTAACCATATCCCTTACACTAAACCTAGCCCTAAACCTAACCCTTACCCTTACCTTAACCCTAACCAGAACCCTAACCCTTACCCTTACCATAATGCTAACCCTAACACTAACCCTAACCCTAACACATACCCTTAACTTAAAACTAATCCTAACCCTAACCCTAACCCTAAACGTAACCCTAACCTTAACCCTAACCCTAACACTTACCCTAACCCAAACCTTAACGCCAACACTAAACCTAACCCTAACGCTAATCCTAACCCGTACCCTTACCCTAACCCTAACACTAACTTTAACCCTAACCCTTACCCTTACCCTAACCCTAAACCTAACTCTATCCCTAACCCTAACCCTAACCCTAAACCTAACCCGAACCCTAACCCTAACAGTTAACCTAACCCAAAACCTAATCTTAAACATAACCTTAACCCTAACCCTAAACCTAACCCAAACCTTTACCCTTACCCTAACACTAAACCTAAACCTAACCCTAATCCTTACCCTAACCCTATCACTTACCCTAACACTAACCCAGATCCTAACCCTTACCCTTACCCTAACCCTAACCGTAAACCTAACACTAAACATAACCCTAACCCTAAACCTAAACCTTACCCTTACCCTAACCCTAACCCTAACCCTAACCCATACCCTAACCCTAACCCTAACACTAACCCTAACACTTACCCTAAACCTAACCCTAACCCTAACCCTAATGCTACCCTAAACCTAACCCTAACCCTAAATCTAACCCTAACCCTAACCCTTATCCTGACCCTAACCCTAACCCTAACCCTAACCCTAACAAATACCCTTACCCTAACCCTAACCCTAACCGTAACCCTAAACCTAACCCTAAACCTAACCCTAACCCTAACCCTAAATCTAACCCTAACCGTAACCCTAACCGTAACCCTAACCCTAATCCTTACCCTAACGCTAAGCCTAACCCTTACCCTAACCCTAACCCTAACCCTAACCCTAACCCTAACCCTTACCCTAACCCTAACCCTAACCCTAACACTTAACTTAAACCAAACCCTAACCCTAACCCTTACACTAACCGTAAACCTAACCCTAACGCTTACTCTAACCCTAACCCTAACCCTAACTCTAACCCTAACCCCTAATTTAACCCTTAACCTAACCCTAATCCTATACTTAACCCTAACCCTAACCCTTACCCTAACCCTAAAACTAACTCAAACCCTAACACTAACCCTAACCCTAAACCTTACCGTAACCCTAACCCTAACACTTACACTAACCCTAACCATAACCCTAACCATAACCTTAACCCCAACCCTAACCATAACCTTTACCCTTTGCCTAACACTAACCCTAAACCTAACCCTAACCCTATCCCTAACCTTAACCCTATCCCTTACCCTAACCCTAGCCCTAACCCTTTCCCTTACATTACCCTAAACCTAACTCTCACCCTAACCCTAACCCTAACCCTTACCCTAAACCTAACCTTAACCCTTACCCTTACGCTAACCCTAAACCTAAACCTAACCCTAAATCTAACCCTAACCCTTACTCTTACCCTAACCCTAACCATAATCCTAACGCTAAACCTTACCCTTACCCTAAACCTAAACCTAACTCTTACCCTAAACCTAACCCTAACCCTAACCCTAACCCTTACCTTAATCCTAACCCTAACCCTAACACTTACCCCTACCCAAACTCTAACCCTAACCCTAACCCTAACCCTAACCCAACCCTAACTCTTAACCTTACCCTAACCCTAACCCTAAACCTAACCTGAACCCTCACCCTATCCATAACCCTAACATTTATCTTTACCCTAATCCTAACCCTAAACTTAACCCTAACCCTTACCCTAACCCTAACCCTAACCCTAACCCTAACCCTAACCCTTACCCTAAACCTAACCCTAATCCTAATCCTTACCCTAACCCTAACCCTAAACCTAACCTAACCCTAACACTAAACTTAAACCTAAACCTTACCCTTACCCTAAACCTAAACCTAACTCTAACCCTAACCCTAAACCTAACCCTAAAACTTACCCTAACACTAACCCAAACCCTTACCCTAACCCTAACCCTAACCTTAACCGTAACTTTAACCCTAACCCTATTCCTGACCGAACCTTTACCCTTAACCTAACCCTAACACTAAACCTTACCCTAACCCTAAACGTAACCGTAACCGTTACCCTAAACCTAACCCTAATCCTAATCCTAACCCTTACTGTTTCCCTAACCCAAACCCTAACCCTAAACCTAACCCTAACCCTAACCCTAACCCTTACCCTACCCTAACCCTAACCCTAACCCTTAACCTAACCCTAACCCTAACCCTAACACTAACCCTATCCCTAACCCTAACCCTAACACTAACCCTAACCTAATCCTCACCCTAACCCTAACCCTTACCCTTACCCTAAACCTAACCCTAAACCTAACACTAAACCTAACCCTAACCCCTAAATCTAACCCTAACCCTAACCCTAACCCTTACATTATCCTAACCCTCACCCTAACCCTAACACTTACCCTTACCCTTAACCCATCTAACCCTAATCCTAACCCTTACCCTAACCCTAACCCTAACCCTTTCCCTTACATAACCCTAAACCTAACCCTCACCCTAACCCTAACCCTAACCCTTACCCTTACCCTATCCCTAACCCTAAACCTTACCCTTACTCTAAACCTAACCCTAACCCTTTCCCTAAACCTAACCCTAACCCTAACCCTAACCCTTACCTTAAACCCTAAACCTAATCCTTACCCTTACCCAAATGCTAACCATATCCCTAACCCTTACCCTAAGCATAACCCTAACCCTTACCCTTACCCTAAACCTAACCCCAACCCTTACCGTAATCCTAAACCTAACCCTAACCCTAACCCTTACCCTTACCCTAACCCTAACCATAACCCTTACCCTAACCCTGGCCTTAAACCCAATCCTAAACCTAACCCTAATCCTTACCTTAACCCTAACACTTATCCTTACCCTAAACCTAAACTTAACCTTAAAACTAACCCTAACCTTAACCATAACCCTTACCCTTACAATAACCCTATCCCTAACCCTAACACTAACCCTTATCATAACCCTAAACCTAACCCTAACTCTAACCCTAACCCTTAAATTAACCCTAACACTAACCCTGACCCCTAAGCCTAACACTTACCCTAACCCTAACCCGAAACCCTAACCCTAACCCTAACCGCTAACCCTAACACTTACCCTAACCCTAACCCTTACCCGTACCCTAACCCTAACCCTAACACTTACCCTTACCCTAATCCCTACCCTAACCCTAACCCTAAGCATAATCCTTACTCTAACCCTAACCCTAACACTAACACTAACCCTTGACCGTACCCTAACCCTAAACCTAACCCTAACCAGTAACCTTACCCTAACCCGAATCCTAACCCTAACCCTAAACCTAAAACTTACACTTACCCTAAACCTAACCCTAACCCTTACACTAAACCTAGCCCTAAACCTAACCCTTACCCTTAACTTAACCCTAACCCAAACCCTAACCCTTACCCTTACCATAACGCTAACCCTAACACTAACCCTAACGCTAACACATACCCTTAACTTAAAACTAATCCTAACCCTAACCGTAACCCTAAACCTAACCCTAACCTTAACCCTAACCCTAACACTTACCCTAACCCAAACCTTAACGCCAACACTAAACCTAACCCTAACCCTAACCCTAACAGTTAACCTAACCCAAAACCTAATCTTAAACATAACCTTAACCCTAACCCTAAACCTAACCCGAACCTTTACCCTTACCCTAACACTAACCCTAACCCTAACCCTAACCCTTACCCTAACCCTAACCCTACCACTAACCCTAACACTTACCCTAACCCTAACCCTAACCCTAACCCTAACCCTAACCCTAACGCTACCCTAAACCTAAACCTAACCCTAACCCTAACCCTTATCCTGACCCTAACCCTAACCCTAACTTTAACCCTAACAAATACCATTACACTAACCCTAACCCTAACTGTAACCGTAAACCCAACCCTAAACCTAACCCTAACCCTAACCATAAATCTAACCCTAACCGTAACCCTAACCCTAACCCTAATCCTTACCCTAACCCTAACCCTAACCCTTACCCTAACCCTAACCCTAACCCTAACACTTACCTTAAACCAAACCCTAACCCTAACCCTTACACTAACCCTAAACCTAACCCTAACCCTTACCCTAACACTAAACCTAACCCTAACTCTAATCCTAACCCCTAATTTAACCCTTAACCTAACCCTAACCCTAAACATAACCCTAACCCTAACCCTTACCCTAACCCTAAAACTAACTCAAACCCTAACACTAACCCTAACCCTAAACCTTACCGTAACCCTAACCCTAACACTTACACTAACCCTAACCATAACCCTAACCATAACCTTAACCCTAACCCTAACCCTAACTTTACCCTTACCCTAACCCTAAACCTAACCCTAACCCTAACCCTAACCTTAACCCTAACCCTTACCCTAACCCTAGCCCTAACCCTTTCCCTTACATAACCCTAAACCTAACTCTCAACCTAACCCTAACCCTAACCCTTACCCTAAACCTAACCTTAACCCTTACCCTTACGCTAACCCTAAACCTAAACCTAACCCTAAACCTAACCCTAACCCTTACCCTTACCCTAACCCTAATCCTAATCCTAACGCTAAACCTTACCCTTACCCTATACCAAACCAAAATTCTTACCCTAAACCTAACCCTAACCATAACCCTAACCCTTACCTTAACCCTAACCCTAACCCTAACACTTACCCGTACCCAAACTCTAACCCTAACCCTAACCCTAACACAACCCTAACTCTTAACCTTACCCTAACCCTAACCCTTACCCTAAACCTAAACCTAACCCAAATCCGTACCCTAACCCTAACATTAAACATAACCTAACCCTAACCCTAAACTTAAACCTAACCCTTAACCTAAACTTAAAACTAACTCTAACCCTAACCCTAACCCTAACCCAAAACTTACCCTAACCTTAACCCAAACCCTTACCCTAACCCTACCCTAACCTTAACCGTAACCTTAACCCTAACCCTATCCCTGACCCGAATCTTTACCCTTAACCTAACCCTAACCCTAAACCAAACCGTAACCGTTACCCTAAAACTAACCCTAACCCTAAAACTAACCCTAATCCTAATCCTAACCCTTAATGTTTCCCTAACCCTAACCCTAACCCTAAACCTAACCCTAACCCTAACCTTAACCCTAACACGTACCCTTACCCTAACAGTAACACTAAACCTAACCCTAACCCTAACCCTTACCCTTACCCTAACCCTAACCCTAACCCTAACCCTAACCCTAACCCTTAACCTAACCCTAACCCTAACCCTAACATTAACCCTAACACTTACCCTAACCCTAACCCTAACCCTTATCCTGACCCTAACCCTAACCCTAACCCTAACAAATACCCTTACACTAACCCTAACCCTAACCGTAACCCTAAACCTAACCATAAACCTTACCCTAACCCTAACCCTAACCCTAACCCTAACTCTAACCCTAACCCTAAACTTAACCCTAACCCTAATCCTAACCCTTGCCCTTACCCTAACCCTAACCCTAAACCTAACACTAACCCTAACCCTAACCCTAACCTTAACGCTAACCCTTACCCTTACCCTAAACCTAACCCTAAACCTAATCCTAACCCTAACCCTTACCCTTATCCTAACCCTAACCCTAACACTAACACTTACCCTTACCCTAACCCCTACACTAACCCTAACCCTAACCCTAACCCTTACCCTAAACCTAACCCTAAACCTTACACTTACCCTAACCCTAAACTTAAACCTAACGCTAAATCTTAATCTTACCCTAAACCTAACCTTTACCCCTAACCCTAACCATAACCCTAACCCTAACCCTAACCCTTACCCTAAACCTAACTCTAACCCTAATCCTTACCCTAACCCTAACCCTAACCCTAACCTAACCTTAACCCTAAACTTACCCCTAACCCTTACCCTTACCCTAACCCTAATCCTAACTCTAACCCTAACTCTAACCCTAACCCTAAAACTTACCCTAACCCTATACCTAACCCTTACCCTAACCCTAACCTTAACCCTAAACTTAACCCGAACCCTATCCCTGACCCGAACCTTTACCCTTAACCTAACCCTAAACCTAACCCTAACCCTAACCCTAACCCTAACACTAAACCTAACCCTAACCCTAACAATTACCCTTACCCTAACCCTAACCCTTAACCTAACCCTAACCCTAACCCTAACACTAACCCTAACACTTACCTTAAACCTAAACCTAACCCTAACCCTAATCCTTACCCTAACCCTAGCCCTAACCCTAACCCTTAACATAAACCTAACCCTAAACTTAACCCTAACCCTTACCTTTACCCTAACCCTAAACCTAACTCTAACCCTAACCCCACCCTAACCCTAAATCTTACCCTAACCTTAATCCTAACCCTTACCCTAACCTTAACCTTAACCATAAACTTAACCCTAACCCTAACCCTAACCCTAAACCTAACCCTAAACATAACCTTACCTAACCCTAACCCTAATCCTAACACCTAACCCTATCCCTAAACCGAACCACTACCCTTACCCTAACCCTAACCAAAACCCTAACCCTAACACTTACCCTAAAACTAATCCTAACCCTAACTCTTTTCCTCACCCTAACCCTAACGCTAACCCTAACCCCAACCCTAAACCTAAACCTAGCCCTAACCCTAACACTTACCATTAACCTAACCCTAACCCTAACCCTAACACTAACCCTTATCCTAACCCTAAACCTAACCATAACTCTAACCCTAACCCTTAATCTAAGCCTAACACTAACCCTAAACATAACCCTAACCCTAACACTAAACCTAACACCTAACCCTATATGTAAACCTAACCCTAACCCTAACCCTTACCCTAACCCTAACCCTAACCCTAATCCTTACCCTAACCCTAGCCCTAAACCTAATCCTTACCCTAACCCTAGCCCTAACCCTAACCCTTAACGTAACCCTAACCCTAAACTGAATCCTAACCCTTACCCTTACCCCAACCCCAAACCTAACTCTAACCCTAAAACTAACCCTAACCCTAAACCTTACCCTAAACTTAATCCTAACCCTTACCCTAACCCTAACCCTAACCCTAACCTTAACCATAACCCTAACCCTAACCCTAACCCTAACCCTAAACCTAACCCTAAACATAACCTTAACCCTAACCCTAACCCTAACCCTAACATTTATCTTTACCCTAATCCTAACCCTAAACCTAACCCTCACCCTTACCCCTAACCCTAACCGTAACCCTAACCGTAACCCTAACCCTTACCCTAAACCTAACCCTAAGCCTAATCCTTACCCTAACCCTAACCCTAACCCTAACCTAACCCTAACCCTAAACTTACCCCTAACCCTTACCCTTACCCTAACCCTAAACCTAACTCTAACCCTAACTCTAACCCTAAACCTAAAACTTACCCTAACCCTATCCCTAACCCTTACCCTAACCCTAACCTTAACCCTAAACTTAACCCTAACCCTATCCCTGACCCGAAACTTTACCCTTAACCTAACCCTAACCCTAAACCTAACCCTAACGCTAACCCTACCGTAACCCTTACCCTAACACTAATCCTAACCCTAAACCTTACTGTTTCCCTAACCCTAAACCTAACCCTAACCCTCACCTTAACCCTAACACTTACCCTTACCCTAACCCTAACCCTAACCCTAACACTAAACCTAACCCTAACCCTAACCCTAACAACTACCCTTACCCTAACCCTAAACGTTAACCTAACCCCAACCCTAACCCTAACACTAACCCTAACACTTACCCTAACCCTAACCCTAACCCTAACGCTACCCTAATTCTAACCCTAACCCTAACCCTAACCCTTCTCCTAACCCTAACCCTAACCCTCACCCTAACACATACCCTTACCCTAAACCTAACCCTAACCCTAACCCTAACCGTAACCCTAAACCTAACAATAAACCCAACCCTAACCCTTAGCATAACCCTAACCCTAACCGTAACCCTAAACCTAACCCTAACCATAACCCTAACCCAAACCCTAACCCTAAACCTAACCATAACTCTAACCTTTACCTTACCCTAACCCTAACCCTAACCCTTACACTAAACCTAACCCTAACCCTAAACCTAAACCTAACCCTAACCCTAACACATACCCTAAGCCAAACCCTAAACCTAACACTTACACTAACCCTAACCCTAACCCTAACCCTTAACCTAACCCTAACCCTAACCCTAACCCTAACCCCTAACCTTAACCTTAACCTAACCCTAACCCTAAACTTAACCCTAAACCTTACCCTTACCCTAACCCTAAACCTAACTCTAACTCTAACACTAACCCTAACCCTAAACCTTATCATAACCCTAAACCTAACCCTAACCCTAACCCTAACCCAAACAGTAACCCCAACACATACCTAACCCTAACCCTAACCCTAACCCTAACCCTAAACCTAACCCTAACCCTAACCCTAACCCTAACCCTAAATCTTACACTTACCCTATCCCTAACCCTAAACATTACCCGAAACCTAACCATATCCCTAAACTTAACTCTTATCCTTACCCTAACCCTAACCATAAACCTGACCCTAATCCTAACCCTAGCCCTAACCCTAGCCCTTAACCTAACCCTAACCCTAACCCTTACCCTAACCCTTACCCTTCCCCTAACCCTAAACCTAACTCTAACCCTAACCCTACCCCTAACCCTAAAACTTACCCTAACCTTAATCCTAACCCTTACCCTAACCCTAACCCTAAACTTAACCATAACCTGAACCCTAACCCAACCCTAACCCTAACCCTAAACATAACCTTAACCCTAAGCCTAACCCTAATCCTAACACCTAACCCTATCCCTAACCCGAACCCCTACCCTTACCCTAACCCTAACCCTAACACTTACCCAAAACCTAATCCTAACCCTAACCCTTAACCTCACCCTAACTCTAACGCTAACCTTAACCCCAACCCTAATCCTAAACCTAGCCCTAACCCTAACCCTAACCCTTACCCTAATCCTAACCCTAACCCTAACACTAACACTTACCCTTAACCTAACCCTAAACCTAACCCTAACACTAACACTTTTCCTAACCCTAACCCTAATCCTAACTCTAACCCTAGCCCTTAACCTCACCCTAACACTAACCCTAACCCCTAACCCTTACTCTAACCCTAACCCTAACCCTAACCCCAAACCTAACCCTAACCCTAACCGCTAACCCTAACACTAACCCTAACCTTAACCCTAACCCCTACCCTAACCCTAACCCTAATCCTAATCCTTACTCTAACCCTAACCCTAACCCTAACATTAAGCCTTACCCGTACCCTAACCCTAAATCTAACCCTAACCCTAACCCTTACGCTTACCCTAACCCTAATTCTAACCCTAAACCTAAACCTAAAACATACATTTACCCTAAACATAACCTAACCCTTACAATAAACCTAACCCTAACCCTAAACCTTACCCTTACCTTAAACCTAACCCTAACCGTTACCCTTACCCTAACGCTAACCCTAACCCTAACCCTAACACATACCCTTAACCTAAACCTAACCCTAACCCTAACCGTAACCCTAAACTTAACCCTAAACTTAACCCTAACCCTAACACTTACCCTAACCCTAACCTTAACCCTAAACCTTACCCTATCCCTAACCCTAACCCTAACACTAAACCTAACCCTAACCCTAACCCTACCGCTTACCCTTACCCTAACCCTAACCCTAACCCTAACCCTAACCCTTACCCTAACCCTAATCCTAACACTAACACTAACCCTAACACTTACCCTAACCCTAACCCTAACCCTAACGCTACCCTAAACCTAACCATAACCCAAACCCTAACCCTTATCCTCACCCTAACCCTAACCCTATCGCTAACACATTACCTTACCCTAACCTTAACCCTAACCCTAACCCTAACCCTAAACCTAACCCTATACCTAACCTTAACCCTAACCCTAAATCTAACCCTAAACCTAACCCTAAACCTAACCCTAACCCTAACCCTAACCCTAACCCAAACCCTAAACCTAAACCTAACCCTAACCCTAACCCTAATCCTTACCCTAACCCTAATCCTAACTTTAACCCTAACCCTAACCCAAGCCTATCTCTTACACTTAACCTAACCCTAACCCTAAACCTTACCCGAAACCTAACCCTATCCCTAACCCTAAATCTTATCCTTACCCTAACCCTAACCCTAAAACTAACCCTAACCCTAATGCTAACCCTAACCCTAACCCTAACCCTAACCCAACCCTAACTCTTACCCTTACCCTATCCCTAACCCAAAACCTTACCTGAAACCTAACCCTATCCCTAACCTTAACTCTTATCCTTACCCTAACCCTAACCCTAAACCTGACCCTAACCCTAACCCCAAACCCTATTCGTAACCCTAACCCTAACCCTTACGCTAACCCTAACCCTAGCCCTAATCCTTACCCTAACCCTAGCCCTAACCCTAACCCTTAACCTAACCCTAAACCTAACCCTAACCCTAACCCTTACCCTTACCCTAACCCTAAACCTAACTCTAACCCTAACCCTAACCCTAAAACTTACCCTAACCTGAATCCTAACCTTTACCATAACCCTAACCCTAACCCTAACCTTAACCATAACCTTAACCTTAACCCTAACCCTAACCCTAAACCTAACCCTAAACATAACCTTAACCCTAACCCTAACCCTAATCTTAACACCTAACCCTATCCCTAACCCGAACTCCTACCCTTACCCTAACCCTAACCCTAACACTTACCGTAAACCTAATCCTAACCCTAACCCTTACCCTCACCCTAACCCAAACGCTAACCTTCACCCCAAACCTAAACCTAAACCTAGCCCTAACCCTAACCCTAACCCTTACCCTAACCCTAACCCTAACCCTAACCCTAAACCTAAACCTAACCCTAACACTAACACTTACCCTTAACCTAACCCTAACGCTAACCCGAACACTAACCCTTAACCTAACCCTAACCCTAACCCTAACTCTAACCCTAACAATTAACCTAACCCTAACACTAACACTAAACGTAACCCTAACCATAACCCTAACCCTAACCCCTAACCCTATACGTAACCCTAACCCTAACCCTAAACCTTACTCTAACCCTAATCCTAACCCTAATCCTTACCCTAACCCTAGCCCTAACCCTAATCCTTACCCTAACCCTAGCCCTAACCCTAACCCTTAACCTAACCCTAACCCTAAATTTAACCCTAACCCTTACCCTTACCCTAACCCTAAACTTAACTCTAACCCTAACCTTAACCCTAACCCTAAACCTTACCCTAACTTTAATCCTAACACTTACTCTAACCCTAACCCTAACCTTAACCATAACCTTAACCCTAACCATAACCCTAACCCTAACCCTAAACCTATCCCTAAACATAACCATAACCTTAACCCTAACCCTAACCCTAACCGTAACATTTACCCTTACCCTAACCCTAACCCTAAACCTAACCCCAACCCTAACCCTAAACCTAACCCTAACCCTAACCCTAAACTTAACCCTAACCCTAATCCTAACCCTTGCCCTTACCCTAACCCTAACCCTTAACCTAACACTAACCCTAACCCTAACAATAACCTTAACCCTAACCCTTACCCTTACCCTAACCCTAACCCTAAACCTAATCCTAAACCTAACCCTTACCCTTATCCTAACCCTAACCCTAACACTAACACTTACCCTTATCCTAACCCCTACACTAACCCTAACCCTAACCCTTACCCTTACCCTAACCCTAACCCTAACCCTAACCCCTACACTAACCCTAACCCTAACCCTAACCCTTACCCTAAACCTAACCCTAACCCTTACCCTTACCCTAACCCTAACCTTAAACCTAACCCTAACCCTAACCTAACCCTCACCCTAAACTTACCCCTAACCCTCACCCTTACCCTAACCCTAAACCTAACTCTAACCCTAACTCTAACCCTAACCCTAAAACTTACCCTAACCCTATCCCTAACCCTAACCCTAACCCTAAACCTAAACCCTAACCCTAACCCTAACCATAACCCTTACCCTAACCCTAACCCTAATCCTAACCCTAAACCTTACCGTTTCCCCAACTCTAAACCTAACCCTAACCATAAACTTAACAATAACCCTTACCCTTAACCTAACCCTAACCCTAACGCTAACACTAAACCTAACCCTAATCCTAACAATTACCCTTACCCTAACCCTAACCCTTAACCTAACCCTAACCCTAACACTAGCCCTAACCCTAACCCTAGCCCTAACCCTTAACCTAAACCTAACCCTAAACTTAACCCAAACCCTTACCCTTACCCTAACCCTAAACCTAACTCGACCCTAACCCCAGCCTAACCCTAAACCTTACCCTAACCTTAATCCTAACCCTTACCCTAACCCTAACACCTAACCCTATCCCTAAACCGAACCCCTACCCTTACCCTAACCCTAACCCTAACCATAACCCTAACACTTACCCTAAAACTAATCCTAACCCTAACTCTTACCCTCACCCTAACTCTAACACAAACCTTAACCCCAACCCTAAACCTAAACCTAGACCTAACCCTAACCCTACCCTTACCCTAACCCTACCCCTAACCCTAACCCTAACACTAACACTTACCCTTAACCTAAACCTAACCCTAACCCTAACACTAACCCTTATCCTAACCCTAACCCTAACCCTAACCCTAACTCTAACCCTAACCCTTAATCTAACACTAACACTAACCCTAAACGTAACCTTAACCCTAACACCTAACCCTATACGTAACCCTAACCCAAACCCTAACCCTTACCCTAACCCTAATCCTTACCCTAACCCTAGCCCTAAACCTAATCCTTACCCTAACCCTAGCCCTAACCCTAACCCTTAACGTAACCCTAACCCTAAATTTAACCCTAACCCTTACCCTTACCCTAACCCTAAACCTAACTCTAACCTTAAATTAACCCTAACCCTAAACCTTACCCTAACCTTAACCATAACCATAACCCTAACCCTAACCCTAACCCTAAATCTAACCCTAAACATAACCTTAACCCTAACCCTAACCGTAACCCTAACCCTAACCTTCACCCTTACCCTAACCCTAACCCTAACCCTAACCTTAACCCTAACCCTAATCCTAACCCTTGCCCTTAACCTAACCCTAACCGTAAACCTAACACTAACACTAACCCTAAGCCTAAACTTAAACCTAACCCTTATTCTTACCCTAAACCTAACCCTGAACCTAACCCTAACCCTAACCCTAAACCCTAACCCTAACCCTAACCCTAACCCTTACCCTTATCCTAACCCTAACCCTAACACTGTCACTTACCCTTACCCTAACCCCTACACTAACCCTAACCCTAACCCTTACCCTAAACCTACCCCTAACCCTTACCCTTACAATAACCGTAAATCTAAACCTAACCCTAAAACTAACCCTAACCCTTACCCTTACCCTAACCCTAACCCTAAACCTAACGCTAAACCTTGACCTTACCCTAAACTTAACCCTAACCCTTACCCTAAATCTAACCCTAAGCCTAACCCTAACCCTTAATCCTAACCCTAATCCTAACACTTACCTGTACCCAAACGCTAACCCTAACCCTAACCCTAACCCTAACCCAACCCTACCTCTTACCCTTACCCTAACCATAATCCTAAACCTAACCTGAACCCTAACCCTATTCCTAACCCTAATATTTACCTTTACCCTAATCCTAACCCTAAACCTAAACCTAAACCTTACCCCTAACCCTAACCGTAACCCTAACCGTAACCCTAACCCTTACCCTAAACATAACCCTAACCCTAATCCTTACCCTAACCCTAACCCTAACCCTAACCTAACCCTAACCCTAAACTTACCCCTAACCCTAAAACTAACTCTAACCCTAACTCTAACCCTAACCCTAAAACTTACCCTAACCCTATCCCTAACCCTTACCATAACCCTAACCTTAACCCTAAACTTAACCCTAACCCTATCCCTGACCCAAACCTTTACCCTTAACCTAACCTTAACCCTAAACCTAACCATAACCCTAACCCTAACCGTAACCCTTACCCTAACCCTAATCCTAACCCTAAACCTTACCGTTTCCCTAACCCTAAACCTAACCCTAACCCTAACCTTAACCCTAACACTTACCCTTACCCTAACCCTAACCCTAACCCTAACACTAAACCTAACCCTAACCCTAACCCTAACAACTACCGTTACCCTAACCCTAACCGTTAACCTAATCCTAAACCTAATACTAACCCTAACACTTACCCTAACCCTAACCCTAACGCTACCCTAATCCTAACCCTAACCCTAACCCTAACCTTTATCCTAACCCTAACCCTAACCCTAACCCAAACACATACCCTTACCCTAACCCTAATCCTAACCCTAACCGTAACCCTTAACCTAACAATAAACCTAACCCTAACCCTAAGCCTAACCCTAACCCTAACCGTAACCCTAAACCTAACCCTAAACCTAACCCTAAACCTAACCCTAACCCTAACACTTACCCTAAGCCAAACCATAATCCAAACCCTTACACTAACCCTACCCCTAACCCTAACACTTAACCTAACCCTAAACCTTACCCTTAGCCTAACCCTAAACCGAACTCTAACTCTAACACTAACCCTAACCCTAAACCTTATCATAACCCTAAACCTAACCCTAACTCTAACCTTAACCCTAACAGTAACCCCAACACATACCTAACACTAACCCTAACCCTAACCCTAACCCTAACTCAAACCTAACCCGAACCCTAATCCAATCCCTAACCCTAAACCTAATCCTTACCCTAACCCTAACCCTAAACCTAACACTTACCCTAACTTCTATCCTAACCCTAACCCTAACCCTAATCCTTACTCTAACCCAAACCCTAACCCTAACACTAACCCTTACCCGTACCCTAACCCAAAACCTAACCCTAACCCGTACCCTTACACTAACCCTAATCTTAATCCTAACCCTAAACCTAAAACTTACACTTACCCTAAACCTAACCCTAACGCTTACACTAAACATAACCCCAACCCTAACACTTACCCTTACCTTATCCCTAACCCTAACCCTTACCCATACCCTAAACCTAACTCTAACCCTAACTCTAACCCTAACCCTAAAACTTAGGCTAACCCTATACCTAACACTTACCCTAACCCTAACCTTAACCCTAAACTTGACCCTAAACCTATCCCTGACCCGAAACTTTACACTTAACCTCACCCTAACCCTAACGCTAACCTTAACCCCAACCCTAAACCTAAACCTAGCCCTAACCCTAACTCTAACCCTTACCCTAACCCTAACCCTAATACTAACCCTAACACTAACACTTACCCTTAACCTAAACCCTCACCCTAAAAATAACCCTTTTCCTAACCCTAACCCTAACCCTAACTCTAACCCTAACCCTTAACCTAACCCTTACACTAACCCTAACCCCTAACCCTTACTCTAACCCTAACCCTAACCGTAACCCCTAACCCTAACCATAACCCTAACCGCTAACCCTAACCCTAACCCTAACCCTAACACTAACCCCTACCCTAACCCTAACCCTAATCCTAATCTTTACTCTAACCCTAAACCTAACCCTAACATTAACCCTTACCCGTACCCTAACCCTAAACCTAACCCTAACCCTAACCCTTACCCTTACCCTAACCCTAACCCTAACCCTAACCCTAAACCTAACCCTAATCCTTACCCTAACCCTTACCCTAACCCTAACCCTTACCCTTTCCCTACCCAGAACCCTAACCCTAAACCTAACCCTTACCCTTACCTCAGCCTAACCCTAAACCTAACCTTACCCCTAACCCTAACCCTAACCTTACACCTAAACCTAACCCTAACCCTAACCTTACCCTTATCCTAGTCCTAACCCTAAACCTAACCCTAAACCTAACCCTAATCCTAACACCTAACCCTATCCCTAACCCGAACCCCTACCCTTTCCCTAACCCTAACCCTAACCCTAACACTTACCCAAAACCTAATCCTAACCCTAACCCTTAACCTCACCCTAACCCTAACGCTAACCTTAACCCCAACCCTAAACCTAAACCTAGCCCTAACCCTAACTCTAACCCTTACCCTAACCCTAACCCTAACACTAACCCTAACACTAACACTTACCCTTAACCTAACTCTAACCCTAACCCTAACAATAACACTTTTCCTAACCCTAACCCTAACCCTAACTCTAACCCTAACCCTTAACCTAACCCTTACACTAACCCTAACCCCTAACCCTTACTCAAACCCTAACCCTAACCGTAACCCCTAACCCTAACCCTAACCCTAACCGCTAACCCTAACCCTAACCCTAACCCTAACATTAACCCCTACGCTAACCCTAACCCTAATCCTAATCCTTACTCTAACCCTAACCCTAACCCTAACATTAACCCTTACCCATACCCTAACCCTAAATCTAACCCTAACCCTAACCCTTACCCTTACCCTAACCCTAATTCTAACCCTAAACCTAAACCTAAAACTTACACTTACCCTAAACATAACCTAACCCTTACACGAAATCTAACCCTAACCCTAACCCTTACCCTTACCTTAAACCTAACCCTAACCATTACCCTTACCCTAACGCTAACCCTAACCCTAACCCTAACACATACCCTTAACCTAAACCTAACCCTAACCCTAACCGTATCCCTAAACCTAACCCTAACCTTAACCCTAACCCTAACACTTACCCTAACCCTAAAATTAACCCTAACGCTTACCCTTACCCTAACACTAACCCTAACCCTTACCCTATCCCTAACCTTAACACTAACCCTAACACTTACCCTAACCCTAACCCTAATCCTAACACTAACGCTACCCTAAACCTAACCCTAACCCTAACCCTAAACCTTATCCTAACCCTAACCCTAACCCTAACGCTAACACATACCCTTACCCTAACCCTAACCCTAACCCTAACCCTTACCCGAAACCTAACCCTATCCCTAACCCTAACTCTTATACTTACCCTAACCCTAACCCTAAACCTAACCCTAACCCTAATGCTAACCCTAACCTTAACCCTAAACCTTACCCTTACCCTAACCCTAACCCTAACCCTAACCCTAACACTTACCCTTGCCCTAACCCCTACCCTAACCCTAACCCTAACCCTAATCCTTACTCTAACCCTAACCCTAACCCTAACACTAACCCTTAACCGTACCCTAACCCTAAACCTAACACTAACCTTAACCATAACCCGTACACTTACACTAACCCTAATCCTAAACTAACCCTAAGCCTAAAACTTACACTTACCCTAAACCTAACCCTAACCATTACACTAAACATAACCCTAACCCTAACCTTTACCCTTACCTTATCACTAACCCTAACCCTTACCCTTACCCTAACGCTAACCCTAACCCTAACCCTAACCCTAACCCAACCCTAACTCTTACCCTTACCCTATCCCTATCCCTAAACCTTACCCGAAACCTAACCCTATCCCTAACCTTAACTCTTATCCTTACCCTAACCCTAACCCTAAACCTGACCCTCACCCTAACCTCTAACCCTATACGTAACCCTAACCCTAACCCTAACCCTTACCGTAACCCTAACCCTAACCCTAATCCTTACCCTAACCCTGGCCCAAACCCTAACCCTTAACCTAACACTAACCCTAACCCTAAACCTTACCCTTACCCTAACCCTAAACCTAACTCTAACCCTAACGCTAACCCTAACCCTAAACCTTACCCTAACCTTAATCCTATCCCTTACCCTAACCCTAACCCTAACCTTAACCATAACCTTAACCCTAACCCTAACCCTAAACCTAACCCTAAACATAAACTTAACCCTAACACTAACCGTACTCCTAGAACCTAACCCTATCCCTAACCCGAACCCCTACCCTTCCCCTAACCCTAACCCTAACCCTAACCCTAACACTTACCCTAAACCTAATCCTAACCCTAACCCTTACCCTCACCCTAACCCAAACGTTAACCTTAACCCCAACCCTAAACCTAAACCTAGCCCTAAACCTAACTCTCACCCTTACCCTAACCCTCACCCTAACCTTAACCCTAACCCTAAACCTAACCCTAACACTAACACTTACCCTTAACCTAACCCTAACCCTGACCCGAACACTAACCCTTATCCTAACCCTAACCCTAACCCTAACCCCTAACCCTATACGTAACCCTAATCCTAACCCTAACCCTTACTCTAACCCTAACCCTAACCCTAATCCTTACCCTAACCCTAGCCCTAACCCTAATCCTTACCCTAACCCTAGCCCTAACCCAAACCCTTAACCTAAACCTAACCCTAAACTTAACCCTAACCCTTACCCTTACCCTAACCCTAAACCTAACTCTAACCTAAACTTAACCCTAACCCTAAACCTTACCCTAACTTTAATCCTAACACTTACCCTAACCCTAACCCTAACCTTAACCATAACCTTAACCCTAACCATAACCCTAACCCTAACCCTAAACCTAACCCTAAACATAACCTTAACCTTAACCCTAACCCTAACCCTAACCCTAAACTTTACCCTTACCCTAACCCTAACCCTAAACCTAACCCTAACCCTAACCCTAACCCTAACCCTAAACTTAACCCTAACCCTAATCCTAACCCTTGCCCTTACCCTAACCCTAACCCTAAACCTAACACTAACCCTAAACCTAACCCTAACCTTAACGCTAACCCTTACCCTTACCCTAAAACTAACCCTAAACCTAATCCTAACCCTAACCCTTACCCTTATCCTAACCCTAACCCTAACACTAACACTTACCCTTACCCTAACCCCTACACTTACCCTAACCCTAACCCTAACCCTTACCCTAAACCTAACCCTAACCCTTACCCTTACCCTAGCCCTAACCTTAAACCTAACGCTAAACCTTAAACTTACCCCAAACCTAACCCTTACCCCTAACCCTAACCGTAACCCTAACCCTAACCCTAACCCTTACCCTAAACCTAACTCTAACCAAAATCCTTACCCTAACCCTAACCCTAACCCTAACCTAACCCTAACCCTAAACTTACCCCTAACCCTTACCCTTACCCTAACCCTAATCCTAACTCTAACCCTAACTCTAACCCTAACCCTAAAACTTACCCTAACCCAATACCTAACCCTTACCCTAACCCTAACCTTAACCCTAAACTTAACCCGAACCCTATCCCTGACCCGAACCTTTACCCTTAACCTAACACTAAACCTAACCCTAACCCTACCCTAACCCTAACCCTTACCCTAAACCTAACCCTAACCCTAACCGTAACCCTAACCCTAGCACTAAACCTAACACTAACCCTAACCCTAACAATTACCCTTACCCTAACCCTAAGCCTTAACCTAACCCTAACCCTTACCCTAACACTAACCCTAACACTTACCCTAAACCTAAACCTAACCCTAACCCTAATCCTTACCCTAACCCTAGCCCTAACCCTAACCCTTAACCTAAACCTAACCCTAAACTTAACCCTAACCCTTACCTTTACCCTAACCCTAAACCTAACTCTAACCCTAACCCCACCCTAACCCTAAATCTTACCCTAACCTTAATCCTAACCCTTACCCTAACCTTAACCTTAACCATAAACTTAACCCTAACCCTAACCCTAACCCTAAACCTAACCCTAAACATAACCTTACCTAACCCTAACCCTAATCCTAACACCTAACCCTATCCCTAAACCGAACCCCTACCCTTACCCTAACCCTAACCCTAACCCTAACCCTAACACTTACCCTAAAACTAATCCTAACCCTAACTCTTTTCCTCACCCTAACCCTAACGCTAACCCTAACCCCAACCCTAAACCTAAACCTAGCCCTAACCCTAACCCTAACCCTTACCCTAACCCTAACCCTAAACCTAACCCTAACACTAACACTTACCATTAACCTAACCCTAACCCTAACCCTAACACTAACCCTTATCCTAACCCTAACCCTAACCATAACTCTAACCCTAACCCTTAATCTAACCCTAACACTAACCCTAAACGTAACCCTAACCCTAACACTAAACCTAACCCCTAACCCTATATGTAAACCTAACCCTAACCCTAACCCTTACCCTAACCCTAACCCTAACCCTAATCCTTACCCTAACCCTAGCCCTAAACCTAATCCTTACCCTAACCCTAGCCCTAACCCTAACCCTTAACGTAACCCTAACCCTAAACTGAATCCTAACCCTTACCCTTACCCCAACCCTAAACCTAACTCTAACCCTAAAACTAACCCTAACCCTAAACCTTACCCTAAACTTAATCCTAACCCTTACCCTAACCCTAACCCTAACCCTAACCTTAACCATAACCCTAACCCTAACCCTAACCCTAACCCTAAACCTAACCCTAAACATAACCTTAACCCTAACCCTAAACCTAACCCTAACATTCATCTTTACCCTAAACCTAACCCTAAACCTAACCCTCACCCTTACCCCTAACCCTAACCGTAACCCTAACCGTAACCCTAACCCTTACCCTAAACCTAACCCTAAGCCTAATCCTTACCCTAACCCTAACCCTAACCCTAACCTAACCCTAACCCTAAACTTACCCCTAACCCTTACCCTTACCCTAACCCTAAACCTAACTCTAACCCTAACTCTAACCCTAACCCTAAAACTTACCCTAACCCTATCCCTAACCCTTACCCTAACCCTAACCTTAACCCTAAACTTAACCCTAACCCTATCCCTGACCCGAAACTTTACCCTTAACCTAACCCTAACCCTAAACCTAACCCTAACCCTAACCCTACCGTAACCCTTACCCTAACACTAATCCTAACCCTAAACCTTACTGTTTCCCTAACCCTAAACCTAACCCTAACCCTAAACTTAACCCTAACACTTACCCTTACCCTAACCCTAACCCTAATCCTAACAACTACCCTTACCCTAACCCTAACCGTTAACCTAACCCCAACCCTAACCCTAACACTAACCCTAACACTTACCCTAACCCTAACCCTAACCCTAACGCTACCCTAATCCTAACCCTAACCCTAACCCTAACCCTTATCCTAACCCTAACCCTAACCCTAACCCTAACACATACCCTTACCCTAAACCTAACCCTAACCTTAACCCTAACCATAACCCTAAACCTAACAATAAACCCAACCCTAACCCTAAGCATAACCCTAACCCTAACCGTAACCCTAAACCTAACCCTAACCATAACCCTAACCCAAACCCTAACCCCAAACCTAACCATAACTCTAACCTTTACCCTTACCCTAACCCTAACCCTAACCCTTACCCTAAACCTAACCCTAACCCTAACCCTAACCCTAAACCTAACCCTAAACCTAACACTTACCCTAAGCCAAACCCTAAACCTAACACTTACACTAACCCTAACCCTAACCCTAACCCTTAACCTAACCATACCCCTAACCCTAACCCTAACCCCTAATCTTAACCTTAACCTAACCCTAACCCTAAACTTAACCCTAAACCTTACCCTTACCCTAACCCTAAACCTAACTCTAACTCTAACACTAACCCTAACCCTAAACCTTATCATAACCCTAAACCTAACCCTAACCCTAACCCTAACCCTAACAGTAACCCCAACACGTACCTAACCCTAACCCTAACCCTAACCCTAACCCTAAACCTAACCCTAACCCTAACCCTAACCCTAACACTTACCCAAAACCTAATCCTAACCCTAACCCTTAACCTCACCCTAACCCTAATGCTAACCTTAACCCCAAACCTAAACCTAAACCTAGACCTAACCCTAACTCTAACCCTTACCCTAACCCTAACCCTAACACTAACCCTAACACTAACACTTACCCTTAACCTAACTCTAACCCTAACCCTAACAATAACCCTTTTCCTAACCCTAACCCTAACCCTAACTCTAACCCTAACCCTTAACCTAACCCTTACACTAACCATAACCCCTAACCCTTACTCTAACCCTAACCCTAACCGTAACCCCTAACCCTACCCCTAACCCTAACCGCTAACCCTAACCCATACCCTAACCCTAACCCTAACCCTAAGCCTAACACTAACCCTAACACTTACCCTAACCCTAACCCCAACTCTAACGCTACCCTATACTTAACCCTAACCTTAACCCTTATCCTAACTCTAACCCTAACCCTAACCCTAACACATACTCTTACCCAACCCCTAACCCTAACTCTTACCGTAACCCTAAACCTAACCCTAACCCTAACACTAACCCTAACCCTAACTCTTACACTAACCCTAACTCTAACCCTAAACCTTGCCCTTACCCTAACCCTAACCTTAACCCTAACCCTAACCCAACCCTAACTCTCACCCTTTCCCTAACCCTAACCCTAAACCTAACAAGAACCCTAATCCTATCTCTAACCCTAACTCTTATCCTTAGCCTAACCCTAACCTTAAACCTAAACCTAACCCTAACCCCTAGCCCTAACCGTAACCCAAACCCTAACCATAACCCTTACCCTACCCCTAACCCTAACACTAATCCTTACCCTAACCCTTACCCTAAACCTTACCCTTTCCCTAACCCGAACCCTAACCCTAACCTAACCCTAACCCTAACCCTAACCCTTACCCTAAACCTTACCCTTTCCCTAACCCGAACCCTAACCCTAACCTAACCCTAACCCTAACCCTAACCCTAACACTAACCCTAGCCTAACCCTAACGCTAACACTTACCCTTTCCCTGACCCTAACCCTAACCCTAACACTTAACCTAACCCTAACCCTAACTCTAACCCTAACCCTAACCCTAATCCTTACACTAACCCTGACCCTAACCCTAACCCTTACCCTTTCCCTACCCAGAACCCTTACCCTAAACCTAACCCTTACCCTTACCCTCACCCTAAGCCTAATCCTAAACTTAACCCTAACCCTAACCCTAACCTTACCCCTAACCCTAACCCTAACCCTAATCCTTACCCTTACCCTAGCCCTAACCCTAAACCTAACCCTAACCCTAACCCTAATCCTAACACCTTACCGTATCACTAACCCGAACCCCTACCCTTACCCTAACCCTAACCCTAACCCTAACATTAAGCCTTACCCGTACCCTAACCCTAAACCTAACCCTAAACCTAACCCTAACCCTTACCCTTACCCTAACCCTAATCCTAACCCTAAACCTAAACCTAAAACTTACACTTACCCTAAACCTAACCTAACCCTTACACTAAACCTAACTCTAACCCTAACCCTTACCCTAATGCTAACCCTAACCCTAACCCTAACACATACCCTTAACCTAAACCTAACCCTAACCCTAACCGTAACCCTAAAACTAAACCTAACCTTAACCCTAACCCTTTCACTTACCCTAACCCTAACCTTAACCCTAAACCTTACCCTATCCCTAACCCTAACCCTAACACTAAACCTAACCTTAACCCTAACCATAATCCTAACACCTCACCTTATCCCTAACCCGAACCCCTACCTTACCCTAAACCTAACCCTAACCCTAACACTTACCCTAACCCTAACCCTAACACTTACCCTTACCCTAACCCTAACCCTAACCCTAACCCTTATCCTAACCCTAACCCTAACTCTAACCCTAACACATACCCTTACCCTAACCCTAACCCTAACCCTAACCCTTACCCTAACCCTAACCTTAACCCCAACACTAAACCTAACCCTAACCCTAACCCTTATGCTAACCCTAACCCTAATCCTGACCCTAAACCTTACCCTTACCCTAAACCTAACCCTAACCCTAATCCTTACCCTAACCCTGACCCTAACCCTAACCCTTACCCTTTCCCTACCCAGAACCCTAACCCTAAACCTAACCCTTACCCTTACCCTAGCCCTAACCCTAAACCTAACCCTAAACCTAACCCTAATCCTAACACCTAACCCTATCCCTAACGCGAACCCCTACCCTTTCCCTAACCCTAACCCTAACCCTAACACTTACCCAAAACCTAATCCTAACCCTAACCCTTAACCTCACCCTAACCCTAACGCTAACCTTAACCCCAACCCTAAACCTAAACCTAGCCCTAACCCTAACTCTAACCCTTACCCTAACCCTAACCCTAACACTAACCCTAACACTAACACTTACCCTTAACCTAACTCTAACCCTAACTCTAACAATAACCCTTTTCCTAACACTAACCCTAACCCTAACTCTAACCCTAACCCTTAACCTAACCCTTACACTAACCCTAACCCCAAACCCTTACCCTAACCCTAACCGTAACCCCTAACCCTAACGCTAACCCTAACCGCTAACCCTAACCCTAACCTTAACCCTAACACTAACCCCTACCCTAACCCTAACCCTAATCCTAATCCTTACTCTACCCTAACCATAAACCTAACATTAACCCTTACCCGTACCCTAACCCTAAACCTAACCCTAACCCTAACCCTTACCCTTACCCTAAGCCTAACCCTAACCCTAACCCTAATCCTTACCCTAACTCTTACCCTAACCCTAACCCTTACCCTTTCCCTACCTAGAACCCTAACCCTAAACCTAACCCTTACCCTTACCCTCACCCTAAGCCTAAACCTAACCTTAAACCTAACCCTAACCATAACCTTACCCCTAACCCTAAACCTAACCCTAACCCTTCCCTTACTCTCACCCTAACCCTAAACCTAACCCTAAACCTAACCCTAATCCTAACTCCTAACCCTATCCCTAACCCGAACCCCTACCCTTTCCCTAACCCTAACCCTAACACTAACACTTACCCAAAACCTAATCCTAACCCTAACCCTTAACCTCACCCTAACCCTAACGCTAACCTTAACCCCAACCCTAAACCTAAACCTAGCCCTAACCCTAACTCTAACCCTTACCCTAACCCTAACCCTAACACTAACCCTAACACTAACACTTACCCTTAACCTAACTCTAACCCTAACCCTAACAATAACCCTTTTCCTAACCCTAACCCTAACCCTAACTCTAACCCTAACCCTTAACCTAACCCTTACACTAACCCTAACCCCTAACCCTTACTCTAACCCTAACCCTAACCGTAACCCCTAACCCTAACCCTAACCGCTAACCCTAACCCTAACCCTAACCCTAACACTAACCCCTACGCTAACCCTAACCCTAATCCTAATCCTTACTCTAACCCTAACCCTAACCCTAACATTAACCCTTACCCTTACCTAACCCTAAACCTAACCCTAAACCTAACCCTTACCCTTACCCTAACCCTAATTCTAACCCTAAACCTAAACCTAAAACTTACACTTACCCTACACATAACCTAACCCTTACACGAAATCTAACCCTAACCCTAACCCTTACCCTTACCTTAAACCTAACCCTAACCGTTACCCTTACCCTAACGCTAACCCTAACCCTAACCCTAACACATACCCTTAACCTAAACCTAACCCTAACCCTAACCGTAACCCTAAACCTAACCCTAACCTTAAACCTAACCCGAACACTTACCCTAACCCTAACATTAACCCTAACCCTTACCCTATCCCTAAGCCTAACCCTAACACTAAACCTAACCCTAACCCTAACCCTAACGCTTACCCTTACCCTAACCCTAACCCTAATCCTTACCCTAAACCTAACCCTAACACTAACCCTAACACTTACCCTAACCCTAACCCTAATCCTAACCCTAACGCTACCCTAAACCTAACCCTAACCCTAACCCTAAACCTTATCCTAACCCTAACCCTAAACCTAACGCTAACACATACGCTTACCCTAACCCTAACCCTAACCCTAACCCTAACCGTAACCCTAAACCTAACCCTATAACTAACCCTAACCCTAATCCTAAATTTAACACTAAACGTAACCCTAAACCTAACCCAACCCTAACCCTAACCCTAACCCAAACCCTAAACCTAAACCTAAACCTAAACCTAAACCTAACCCTAACTCTTACCCTAACCCTAACGCTAACCTTAACCCTAACCCTAACCCAACCCTATCTCTTACACTTACCCTAACCCTAACCCTAAACCTTACCCGAAACCTAACCCTATCCCTAACCCTAACTCTTATACTTACCCTAACCCTAACCCTAAACCTAACCCTAACCCTAATGCTAACCCTAACCTTAACCCTAAACCTTACCCTTACCCTAACCCTAACCCTAACCCTAACACTTACCCTTGCCCTAACCCCTACTCTAAACCTAACCCTAACCCTAATCCTTACTCTAACCCTAACCCTAACACTTACACTAACCCTTACCCGTAACCTAACCCTAAACCTAACCCTAACCTTAACCATAACCCGTACACTTACACTAACCCTAATCCTAACCCTAACCCTAAGCCTAAAACTTACACTTACCCTAAACCTAACCCTAACCATTACACTAAACATAAACCTAACCCTAACCCTTACCCTTACCTTATCCCTAACCCTAACCCTTACCCTTACCCTAACGCTAACCCTAACCCTAACCCTAACCCTAACCCAACCCTAACTCTTACCCTTACCCTATCCCTAACCCTAAACCTTACCCGAAACCTAACCCTATCCCTAACCTTAACTCTTATCCTTACCCTAACCCTAAACCTAAACCTGACCCTAACCCTAACCTCTAACCCTATACGTAACCCTAACCCTAACCCTAACCCTTACCGTAACCCTAACCCTAACCCTAATCCTTACCCTAACCCTGGCCCTAACCCTAACCCTTAACCTAACACTAACCCTAACCCTAAACCTTACCCTTACCCTAACCCTGAACCTATCTCTAACCCTAACCCTAACCCTAAACCTTACACTAACCTTAATCCTATCCCTTACCCTAACCCTAACCCTAACCTTAACCATAACCTTAACCATAACCCTAACCCTAAACCTAACCCTAAACATAAAATTAACCCAAACACTAACCGTAATCCTAGAACCTAACCCTATCCCTAACCCGAACCCCTACCCTTCCCCTAACCCTAACCCTAACCCTAACCCTAACACTTACCCTAAACCTAATCCTAACCCTAACCCTTACCCTCACCCTAACCCAAACGCTAACCTTAACCCCAACCCTAAACCTAAACCTAGCCCTAAACCTAACTCTCACCCTTACCCTAACCCTAACCCTAACCTTAACCCTAACCCTAAACCTAACCCTAACACTAACACTTACCCTTAACCTAACCCTAACTCTGACCCGAACACTAACCCTTATCCTAACCCTAACCCTAACCCTAACCCCTAACCCTATACGTAACCCTAATCCTAACCCTAACCCTTACTCTAACCCTAACCCTAACCCTAATCCTTACCCTAACCCTAGCCCTAACCCTAATCCTTACCCTAACCCTAGCCCTAACCCTAACCCTTAACCTAAACCTAACCCTAAACTTAACCCTAACCCTTACCCTTACCCTAACCCTAAACCTAACTCTAACCCTAACCTTAACCCTAACCCTAAACCTTACCCTAACTTTAATCCTAACACTTACCCTAACCCTAACCCTAACCTTAACCATAACCTTAACCCTAACCATAACCCTAACCCTAACCCTAAACCTAACCCTAAACATAACCTTAACCTTAACCCTAACCCTAACCCTAACCCTAAACTTTACCCTTACCCTAACCCTAACCCTAAACCTAACCCTAACCCTAACCCTAACCCTAACCCTAAACTTAACCCTAACCCTAATCCTAACCCTTGCCCTTACCCTAACCCTAACCCTAAACCAAACACTAACCCTAACCCTAACCCTAACCTTAACGCTAACCCTTACCCTTACCCTAAACCTAACCCTAAACCTAATCCTAACCCTAACCCTTACCCTTATCCTAACCCTAACCCTAACACTAACACTTACCCTTACCCTAACCCCTACACTAACCCTAACCCTAACCCTAACCCTTACCCTAAACCTAACCCTAACCCTTACCCTTACAGTTACCCTAACCTTAAATCTAACGCTAAACCTTAACCTTACCCTAAACCTAACCCTTACCCCTAACCCTAACCGTAACCCTAACCCTAACCCTAACCCTTACCCTAAACCTAACTCTAACCAAAATCCTTACCCTAACCCTAACCCTTACCCTAATCCTAACTCTAACCCTAACTCTAACCCTAACCCTAAAACTTACCCTAACCCTATACCTAACCCTTACCCTAACACTAACCTTAACCCTAAACTTAACCCGAACCCTATCCCTGACCCGAACCTTTACCCTTAACCTAACCCTAAACCTAACCCTAACCCTAACCCTAACCCTAACCCTTACCCTAAACCTAACCCTAACCCTAACCCTAACCCTAACCCTAACACTAAACCTAACCCTAACCCTAACCCTAACAATTACCCTTACCCTAACCCTAACCCTTAACCTAACCCTAACCCTAACCCTAACACTAACCCTAACACTTACCCTAAACCTAAACCTAACCCTAACCCTAATCCTTACCCTAACCTTAGCCCTAACCCTAACCCTTAACCTAAACCTAACCCTAAACTTAACCCTAACCCTTACCTTTACCCTAACCCTAAACATAACTCTAACCCTAACCCCACCCTAACCCTAAATCTTACCCTAACCTTAATCCTAACCCTTACCCTAACGTTAACCTTAACCATAAATTTACCCCTAACCCTAACCCTAAACCTAACCCTAAACATAACCTAACCCTAAACCTAACCCTAATCCTAACACCTAACCCTATCCCTAACCCGAACCCCTACCCTTTCCTTAACCCTAACCCTAACCCTAACACTTACCCAAAACCTAATCCTAACCCTAACCCTTAACCTCACCCTAACCCTAACGCTAACCTTAACCCCAACCCTAAACCTAAACCTAGCCCTAACCCTAACTCTAACCCTTACCCTAACCCTAACCCTAACACTAACCCTAACACTAACACTTACCCTTAACCTAACTCTAACCCTAACCCTAACAATAACCCTTTTCCTAACCCTAACCCTAACCCTAACTCTAACCCTAACCCTTAACCTAACCCTTACACTAACCCTAACCCCTAACCCTTACTCTAACCCTAACCCTAACCGTAACCCCTAACCCTAAACCTAAACCTAACCGCTAACCCTAACCCTAACCCTAACCCTAACACTAACCCCTACGCTAACCCTAACCCAAATCCTAATCCTTACTCTAACCCTAACCCTAACCCTAACATTAACCCTTACCCGTACCCTAACCCTAAACCTAACCCTAACCCTAACCCTTACCCTTACCCTAACCCTAATTCTAACCCTAAACCTAAACCTAAAAATTACACTTACCCTACACATAACCTAACCCTTACACGAAATCTAACCCTAACCCTAACCCTTACCCTTACCTTAAACCTAACCCTAACCGTTACCCTTACCCTTACCCTAACGCTAACCCTAACCCTAACCCTAACACATACCCTTAACCTAAACCTAACCCTAACCCTAACCGTAACCCTAAACCTAACCCTAACCTTAACCCTAACCCTAACACTTACCCTAAGCCTAACATTAACCCTAACCCTTACCCTATCCCTAAGCCTAACCCTAACACTAAACCAACCCTAAACCTAACCCTAACGCTTACCCTTACCCTAACCCTAACCCTAACCCTTACCCTAAACCTAACCCTAACACTAACCCTAACACTTACCCTAACCCTAACCCTAATCCTAACCCTAACGCTACCCTAAACCTAACCCTAACCCTAACCCTAAACCTTATCCTAACCCTAACCCTAACGCTAACACATACACTTACCCTAACCCTAAACCTAACCCTAACCCTAACCGTAACCCTAAACCTAACCCTATACCTAAACCGAACCCCTACCCTTACCCTAACCCTAACCGTAACCCTAATCCTAACACCTAACCCTATCCCTAAACCGAAACCCTACCCTTACCCTAACCCTAACCCTAACCCTAACCCTAACACTTACCCTAAAACTAATCCTAACCCTAACTCTTTTCCTCACCCTAACCCTAACGCTAACCCTAACCCCAACCCTAAACCTAAACCTAGCCCTAACCCTAACCCTAACCCTTATCCTAACCCTAACCCTAAACCTAACCCTAACACTAACACTTACCATTAACCTAACCCTAACCCTAACCCTAACACTAACCCTTATCCTAACCCTAACCCTAACCATAACTCTAACCCTAACCCTTAATCTAACCCTAACACTAACCCTAAACGTAACCCTAACCCTAACACTAAACCTAACCCCTAACCCTATATGTAAACCTAACCCTAACCCTAACCCTTACCCTAACCCTAACCCTAACCCTAATCCTTACCCTAACCCTAGCCCTAAACCTAATCCTTACCCTAACCCTAGCCCTAACCCTAACCCTTAACGTAACCCTAACCCTAAACTGAATCCTAACCCTTACCCTTACCCCAACCCTAAACCTAACTCTAACCCTAAAACTAACCCTAACCCTAAACCTTACCCTAAACTTAATCCTAACTCTTACCCTAACCCTAACCCTAACCCTAACCTTAACCATAACCCTAACCCTAACCCTAAACCTAACCCTAAACCTAACCCTACACACAACCTTAACCCTAACCCTAACCCTAACCCTAACATTTATCTTTACCCTAATCCTAACCCTAAACCTAACCCTCACCCTTACCCCTAACCCTAACCGTAACCCTAACCGTAACCCTAACCCTTACCCTAAACCTAACCCTAAGCCTAATCCTTACCCTAACCCTAACCCTAACCCTAACCTAACCCTAACCCTAAACTTACCCCTAACCCTTACCCTTACCCTAACCCTAAACCTAACTCTAACCCTAACTCTAACCCTAACCCTAAAACTTACCCTAACCATATCCCTAACCCTTACCCTAACCCTAACCTTAACCCTAAACTTAACCCTAACCCTATCCCTGACCCAAAACTTTACCCTTAACCTAACCCTAACCCTAAACCTTACCCTAACCCTAACCCTACCGTAACCCTTACCCTAACACTAATCCTAACCCTAAACCTTACTGTTTCCCTAACCCTAAACCTAACCCTAACCCTAACCCTCACACTAACACTTACCCTTAACCTAAACCTAACCCTAACCCTAACACTAACCCTTATCCTAACCCTAACCCTAACCCTAACCCTAACTCTAACCCTAACCCTTAATCTAACCCTAACACTAACCCTAAACGTAACCTTAACCCTAACACCTAACCCTATACGTAACCCTAACCCTAACCCTAAACCTAACCCTAACCCTAAACTTACCCCTAACCCTTACCCTTACCCTAACCCTAAACCTAACTCTAACCCTAACCCTAACCCTAACCCTTACACTAACCCTAACCCTAACCCTAATCCTTACCCTAACCCTAGCCCTAAACCTAATCCTTACCCTCACCCTAGCCCTTACCCTAACCCTTAACGTAACCCTAACCCTAAATTTAACCCTAACCCTTACCCTTACCCTAACCCTAAACCTAAATCTAACCTTAAATTAACCCTAACCCTAAACCTTACCCTAACCTTAACCATAACCATAACCCTAACCCTAACACTAACACTAAATCTAACCCTAAACATAACCTTAACCCTAACCCTAACCGTAACCCTAACCCTAACCTTCACCCTTACCCTAACCCTAACCCTAACCCTAACCTTAACCCTAACCCTAATCCTAACCCTTGCCCTTAACCTAACCCTAACCGTAAACCTAACACTAACCCTAACCCTAAGCCTAAACTTAAACCTAACCCTTATTCTTACTCTAACCCTAACCCTAAACCTAACCCTAAACCTAACCCTAAACCCTAATCCTAACCCTAACCCTAACCCTTACCCTTATCCTAACCCTAACCCTAACACTAACACTTACCCTTACCCTAACCCCTACACTAACCCTAACCCTAACCCTTACCATAAACCTAACCCTAACCCTTACCCTTACAATAACCGTAAATCTAAACCTAACCATAAAACTAACCCTAACCCTTACCCTTACCCTAACCGTAACCCTAAACCTAACGCTAAACCTTGACCTTACCCTAAACTTAACCCCAACCCTTACCCTAAACCTAACCCTAACCCTAACCCTACCCCTAAATCCTAACCCTAATCCTAACACTTACCTGTACCCAAACGCTAACCCTAACCCTAACCCAAACCCTAACCCTAACCCAACCCTACCTCTTACCCTTACCCTAACCATAACCCTAAACCTAACCTGAACCCTAACCCTATTTCTAACCCTAACATTTATCTTTACGCTAATCCTAACCCAAAACCTAAACCTAACCCTTACCCCTAACCCTAACCGTAACCATAACCGTAACCCTAACCCTTACCCAAAACATAACCCTAACCTTAATCCTTACCCTAACCCTAACCCTAACCCTAACCTAACCCTAACCCTAAACTTACCCCTAACCCTTACCCTTACCCTAACCCTAAACCTAACTCTAACCCTAACTCTAACCCTAACCCTAAAACTTACCCTAACCCTATCCCTAACCCTTACCATAACCCTAACCTTAACCCTAAACTTAACCCTAACCCTATCCCTGACCCGGACCTTTACCCTTAACCTAACCTTAACCCTAAACCTAACCATAACCCTAAACCTAAACGTAACCCTTACCCTAACCCTAATCCTAACCCTAAACCTTACCGTTTCCCTAACCCTAAACCTAACCCTAACCCTAACCCTAACCTTAACCCTAACACTTACCCTTACCCTAACCCTAACCCTAACCCTAACACTAAACCTAACCCTAACCCTAACACTAACAACTACCGTTACCCTAACCCTAACCGTTAACCTAATCCTAACCCTAACACTAACCCTAACACTTACCCTAACCCTAACCCTAACGCTACCCTAATCCTAACCCTAACCCTAACCCTAACCTTTATCCTAACCCTAACCCTAACCCTAACCCAAACACATACCCTTATCCTAACCCTAACCCTAACCCTAACCGTAACCCTTAACCTAACAATAAACCTAACCCTAAACCTAAGCCTAACCCTAAACCTAACCGTAACCCTAAACCTAACCCTAACCCTAACCCTAAACCTAACCCTAACCCTAACACTTACCCTAAGCCTAACCATAATCCTAACCCTTACACTAACCCTACCCCTAACCCTAACACTTAACCTCACCCTAAACCTTACCCTTACCCTAACCCTAAACCGAACTCTAACTCTAACACTAACCCTAACCCTAAACCTTATCATAACCCTAACAGTAACCCCAACACATACCTAACACTAACCCTAACCCTAACCCTAACCCTAACCCTAACCCTAACTCAAACCTAACCCGAACCCTAATCCAATTCCTAACCCTAAACCTAATCCTTACCCTAACCCTAACCCTAAACCTAACCCTTACCCTAACTCCTATCCTAACCCTAACCCTAACCCTAATCCTTACTCTAACCCAAACACTAACACTAACACTAACCCTTACCCGTACCCTAACCCAAAACCTAACCCTAACCCTAACCCTAACCCGTACCCTAACCCGTACCCTTACACTAACCCTAATCTTAATCCTAACCCTAAACCTAAAACTTACACTTACCCTAAACCTAACCCTTACGCTTACACTAAACTTAACCCTAACCCTTACCCTTACCCTTACCTTATCCCTAACCCTAACCCTTACCCATACCCTAAACCTAACTCTAACCCTAACTCTAACCCTAATCCTAAAACTTACCCCAACCCTATCCCTAACACTTACCCTAACCATAACCTTAACCCTAAACTTAACCCTAACCCTACCCCTGACCCGAACCTTTACCCTTAACCTAACCTTAAACCTAAACCTAACCCTAACCCTAACCCTAACCGTAACCCTTACCCTAACCCTAATCCTAACCCTAAACCTTACCGTTTCCCTAACCCTAAACCTAACCCTAACCCTAACCTTAACCCTAACACTTACCCTTACCCTAACCCTAACCCTAACCCTAACACTAAACCTAACCCTAACCCTAACCCTAACACTAAACCTAACCCTAACCCTAACCCTAACAACTACCCTTACCCTAACCCTAACCGTTAACCTAACCCTAACCCTAACCCTAACACTAACCCTAACCCTTACACTAACCCTACCCCTAACCCTAACACTTAACCTCACCCTAAACCTTACCCTTACCCTAACCCTAAACCGAACTCTAACTCTAACACTAACCCTAACCCTAAACCTTATCATAACCCTAAACCTAACCCTAACTCTAACCTTAACCCTAACAGTAACCCCAACACATACCTAACACTAACCCTAACCCTAACCCTAACCCTAACCCTAACCCTAACTCAAACCTAACCCGAACCCTAATCCAATTCCTAACCCTAAACCTAATCCTTACCCTAACCCTAACCCTAAACCTAACCCTTACCCTAACTCCTATCCTAACCCTAACCCTAACCCTAATCCTTACTCTAACCCAAACACTAACACTAACACTAACCCTTACCCGTACCCTAACCCAAAACCTAACCCTAACCCTAACCCTAACCCGTACCCTAACCCGTACCCTTACACTAACCCTAATCTTAATCCTAACCCTAAACCTAAAACTTACACTTACCCTAAACCTAACCCTTACGCTTACACTAAACTTAACCCTAACCCTAACCCTTACCCTTACCTTATCCCTAACCCTAACCCTTACCCATACCCTAAACCTAACTCTAACCCTAACTCTAACCCTAACCCTAAAACTTACCCCAACCCTATCCCTAACACTTACCCTAACCATAACCTTAACCCTAAACTTAACCCTAACCCTATCCCTGACCCGAACCTTTACCCTTAACCTAACCTTAACCCTAAACCTAACCCTAACCCTAACCCTAACCGTAACCCTTACCCTAACCCTAATCCTAACCCTAAACCTTACCGTTTCCCTAACCCTAAACCTAACCCTAACCCTAACCTTAACCCTAACACTTACCCTTACCCTAACCCTAACCCTAACCCTAACACTAAACCTAACCCTAACCCTAACCCTAACACTAAACCTAACCCTAACCCTAACCCTAACAACTACCCTTACCCTAACCCTAACCGTTAACCTAACCCTAACCCTAACCCTAACACTAACCCTAACACTTACCCTAACCCTAACCCTAACGCTACCCTAATCCTAACCCTAAACCTAACCCTAACCCTTAACCTAACCCTAAACCTTACCGTTACCCTAACCCTAAACCTAACTCTAACTCTAACACTAACCCTAACCATAAACCTTATCATAACCCTAAACCTAAACCTAACCCTAATCCTAACCCTAACCCTAAGCCTAACCCTAACTCAAACCTAATCCGAACCCTAATCCAATCCCTAACCCTAAACCTAATCCTTACCCTAACCCTAACCCTAAACCTAACCCTTACCCTAACCCCTATCCTAACCCTAACCCTAACCCTAATCCTTACTGTAACCCTAACCCTAACCCTAACACTAACCCTTACCCGTACCCTAACCCTAAACCTAACCCTAACCCTAACCCTAACCCTAACCCTAACCCGTACCCTTACACTAACTGTAATCTTAATCCTAACCCCAAACCTAAAACTTACACTTACCCTAAACCTAACCCTAACCCTTACACTAAACATAACCCTAACCCTAACCCTTACCCTTACCTTATCCCTAACCCTAAACCTTACCCATACCCTAAGGCTAACCCTAACCCTAACCCTAACCCTAACCCAACCCTTACCCTTACCATTACACTAACCATAACCCTAAACCTTACCCGAAACCTAACCCTATCCCTATCCTTAACTCTTACCCTTACCCTAACCCTAACCCTTAATCTGACCCTAACCCTAACCCCTAACCCTAAACGTAACCCTAACCCTAAACCGAACCCTATCCCTTACCCTTACCCTAACCCTAAACCTAACTCTAACCCTAACCCTAACCCTAACCCTAAACCTTACCCTAACCTTAACCTAACCCTTACCCTAACCCTAAACCTAATCTTAACCATAATCTTAACCCTAACCCTAACCCAAACCTTAACCTTTACCCTTACCCTAACCCTAAACCTAAACCTAACCCTAACCCTAAACCTAACCCTAACCCTAACGCTAACAATTACCCTAACCGAAACCCTAATCCTAACCCTAACCCTTGCCCTTACACTAACCCTAACTCTAACCCTAAATCTAACCCTAACCCTAACTTTAACCCTAACCCTTACCCTTACCCTAACCCGAACACTAACCCTAACCCTAATCCTAACCCTAACCCTAAACCTAAACCTAACCCTAACCCTAAACCTAACCCTAACCCTAACGCTAACAATTACCCTAACCGAAACCCTAATCCTAACCCTAACCCTTGCCCTTACCCTAACCCTAACTCTAACCCTAAATCTAACCCTAACCCTAACTTTAACCCTAACCCTAACCCTAACCCAAACCCTAACCCTAAACCTAACCCTAACCCTAACCCTAAACCTTGCCCGTACCCTAACCCTTACGTAACCCTAACCCTAAACCGAACCCTAACCCTAACACTTACCCTAAAACTAACCCTAACACTAACCCTTACACTAACCCTAACCCTAACCCTAACCATTACCCTGACACTAACCCTAACCCTAAACCCTAACCTTAACCCTTAACCTATCCCTAACCCTAAACTTAACCCTTACCATTATCCTTACTCTAACCCTAAACCTAACTCTAACCCTAACACTAACCCTAACCTTAAACCTTACCGTAACTCTAACGTTAACCCGTACCCTAACCCTAACCATAACCCTAAACATAACCTTAACCCTAACCCTAATCCTAACCCTAAACTTTACCCTTACCCTAACCCTAACCCTAACCCTAACCGTAACCCTAAACCTAACCCTAACCCTTACCCTAAACCTAACCCTAACCCTTACCCTTACCCTAACCCTAACCCTAATCCTAACGCTAAACCTTACCCTAACCCTAAACCTAACCCAAACCCTTACCCTAAAATTAACCCTAACCCTAACCCTAACCCTTACCTTAATCCTACCCCTAACCCTAACTCTTACCGTACCCAAACGCTAACCCTAACCCTAACCCTCACCCTAACCCAAACCTAACTCTTACCCTTACCCTAACCCTAACCCTAAATCTAACCTGAACCCTAAACCTATCCCTAACCCTAACATTTATCTTTACCCTAATCCTAACACTAAACCTAACACTAACCCTTACCCTTAACCCTAACCCTAACCCCTAACCCTAACCTTAACCTAACCCTAACCCTAAACTTAACCCTAAACCTTACCCTTACCATAACCCTAAACCTAACTCTAACTCTAACAATAACCGTAACCCTAAACCTTTCCATAACCCTAAACCTAACCCTAACCCTAACCCTAACCCTAACAGTAACCCCAACACATACCTATCCCTAACCCTAACCGTAATCCTTACCCTAACGCTAACCCTAAACCTAACCATTACCCTAACCCTAAACCTAACCCTAACACTTACCCTAAACCAAACGCTAAACCTAACCCTAACCCTAACCCAAACCTAACCCGAACCCTAATCCTATCCCTAACCCTACCCCTAATCCTTACCCTAACCCTAACCCTAAACCTAACCCTAACCCTAAAGCTAAATCTAACCCTAACCCTAAACCATACCTAACCCGAACCCTAATCCTATCCCTAACCCTAACCCTAATCCTTACCCTAACCCTAAACCTAAACCTAACCCCAACCCTAAACCTAAACCTAACCCTAAACCTAACCCTTAAACTTACCCTAACCCTAACCGTATACCTAACCTTAATCCGTACACTTACCCTCACAATAACCCTAACATTAACCCTAACCCGAACCCTAACCTTAACCCTAACCCTTATCCTTACCCTAACCATAACCCTAACCCTAACCCTAAACCTAACCATAATTCTAACTATTACCCTAACCCTAACCCTAACTCTAACCCTAACCATTACCCTAAACCTAACCTTAACCCTAACCCTAACCCTAACCCTTACCCTAACCCTATCCCTATCCTTAACCCTAACCCTAACCCAACCCTAAATCTAACCCTAACCCTAACCCTTATCCTAACCCTAACCGTAACCCTAACACTTACCCTAAACCAATCCCTAACCCTAACCCTTACACTAACCCAAAACCTCACCCTAACGCTTACCCTAACCCTATCCATAACCCTAACTCTAACCCTAACCCCGAACCTTAACCCTTAACCTAACACTAACCCTAAACTTAACCCTAACCCTAACCCTTACCCTAACCCTTACCCTTACACTAACCCTAACCCTAACCCTAACCCTAACCCTTACCCTAAACCTAACCCTAACCCTAACCCAAACCCTAACCCTACCTTAACCCTAACCCTAATCCTTACCCTTACCCAAATGCTAACCCTAACCCTAACCCTAACCCTAACCCTAACACATACCCTTATCCTAAACCTACCCTAACCCTTACCGTAACCCTAAACCTAACCCTAACCCTAACACTAACCCTTACCCTAACCCTAAGCCTTACCCTAAGCCTAACCCTAACCCTTACCCTTACCCTAACCCTAACCCTAACTATACCCCAACCCTAAACCTAAACCTAACCCTAAGGCTAATCCTGACCCTTACCCTAACCCTAACCCTAATCCTAACCCTAACCCTTATACTTACCCTAAAACTAACCCTAAACCTAACCCTAACCCTAAGCTTAACCCTAAACCTTACCCTTACCCTAAACCTAACCGTAACCCTAAACCTAAACCCAACCCTAAACATAACCCTTAACCTTACCCTAACTCTAACCATATACCTAACCCTAATCCGTACACTTACCCTCACCCTAACCCTAACATTAACCCTAACACTAACCCTCACCCTACCCTTAACCCTAACCCTTATCCTTAACCTAACCATAACCCTAACCCTAACCCTAAACCTAACCCTAACCTGAAAACTAACCCTTACCCTAACGCTAACCTAAACCTAACCGTAACACTTACCCTTACCCTAACCCTAACCATAACCCTAAACTTAACACTAACCCTTACCCTTACCCTTACCCTAACCCTAACCCTAACTCTAACCCTAAGCATTACCCTAACCCTAAGCTTAACCCTAACCCTAACCCTTACCCTTATCCTAACCCTAACCCTAGCCTTAACGCTAACCCTAACCCAACCCTAACTCTTACCCTTACACTAACGCTATCCGTAAACCTAACCGAACCCTAATCCTATCCCTAACCCTATTTCTTATCCTTACACTAACCTTAAACCTGACCCTAACCTTAACTCCTAACCCTAACCGTAACCCTAAACCTAACCGTAACCCTTACCCTAACCCTAACCCTAACACTAATCCTTACCCTAACACTAAACGTAAACCTTACCCTTTCCCTAACCCTAACCGTAACCTAAACCTAACACTAACCCTAACCCTAACCCTAACACTAACCCTAGCCTAACCTTAACGCTAACACTTACCCTTACCCTAACCCTAACCTAACCCTTATTCTAACCCTAACCCTAACCCTAACCCTAACACATACCCTTACCCTAACCCTAACTCTAACCCTAACCATAACCCTAAACCTAACAAAACCAAGCCTAACCCTAACCGTAACCCTTACCCTAAACCTAACCTTAACCCCAACACTAAACCTAACCCTAACCCTAACCTTATGCTAACCCTAATCGTAATCCTGACCCTAAAACTTACCCTTACCCTTACCCTAACCCTAACCCTAACCCTGAACCTAACCCTAACCCTAACCTTAACCCTAACCCTTACACTTACCCTAACCCTAAACCTAACCCTAAACCTAAAGCTAACCCTAAACTTAACCCTAACTCTTATCCTTACCATAACCCTAACCCTAAACCTAACCCTAACCCTTACCCTAACCTTAAACCTAAACCTTACCCTTACCTTAACCCTAATCCTAACCCTAACCCTAAACCTAACCCTTACCCTTACCCTTACCATAACCCTAAACCTACCCCTAACCTTAACCCTAACCTTAACCCTAACCCTTACCCTACCCTAACCCTAACCCTAAATCTAAAGCTAACCCTAAACCTAACCCCTAACCCTAACACTAAACCTTAGGTAACACTAATCCTAACCCTAACCCTAACCCTAATCCTTAACCTAACCCTAACCCTAACTCTAACCCTTACCCTTTCCCTACCCAGAACCCTAACCCTAAACCTAACCCTTACCCTTACCCTCACCCTAATCCTAAACCTAACTCTAATCCTAACCCTAACCCTAACCTTAACTCTAACCCTAACCCTAACCCTTAACCTTCCCCTAGCCCTAAACCTAAATCTAACCCTAACCCTAACCCGAACCCTTACCCTTACCCTAAGCCTAACCCTAACCCTACACTTACCCGAAAACTAACCTAAACCTAACCCTAAACCTTACCCTTATCCTAACCCTAACGCTAACCTTAATCCCCAACCCTAAAGCAAACCTTAACCCTAACCCTAACCCTAACCCTTACCCTAACCCTAACCCTAAGACTAACACTAACATTTACCCTTACCCTAAACGTATCCCTAACCCTAACACTAACCCTTATCATAACCCTAAACCTAACCCTAACTCTAACCCTAACCCTTAACTTAACCCTAACCCTAACCCTAACACTAACCATAGCCTAACCTTAACGCTAACACTTACCCTTACCCTAACCCTAACCTAACCCTTATTCTAACCCTAACCCTAACCCTAACCCTAACACATACCCTTACCCTAACCCTAACTCTAACCCTAACCGTAACCCTAAACCTAACAAAACCAAGCCTAACCCTAACCGTAACCCTTACCCTAAACCTAACCTTAACCCCAACACTAAACCTAACCCTAACCCTAACCCTTATGCTAACCCTAATCGTAATCCTGACCCTAAAACTTACCCTTACCCTTACCCTAACCCTAACCCTAACCCTGAACCTAACCCTAACACTAACCTTAACCCTAACCCTTACCCTTACCCTAACCCTAAACCTAACCCTAAACCTAAAGCTAACCCTAAACTTAACCCTAACTCTTATCCTTACCATAACCCTAACCCTAAACCTAACCCTAACCCTTACCCTCACCCTAACCCTAAACTTAAACCTAACCCTAACCCTAACCCTAACCTTAAACCTAAACCTTACCCTTACCTTAACCCTAATCCTAACCCTAACCCTAAACCTAACCCTTACCCTAACCCTTACCATAACCCTAAACCTACCCCTAACCTTAACCCTAACCTTAACCCTAACCCTTACCCTACCCTAACCCTAACCCTAAATCTAAAGCTAACCCTAAACCTAACCCCTAACCCTAACACTAAACCTTAGGTAACACTAATCCTAACCCTAACCCTAACCCTAATCCTTAACCTAACCCTAACCCTAACTCTAACCCTTACCCTTTCCCTACCCAGAACCCTAACCCTAAACCTAACCCTTACCCTTACCCTCACCCTAATCCTAAACCTAACTCTAATCCTAACCCTAACCCTAACCTTAACTCTAACCCTAACCCTAACCCTTAACCTTCCCCTAGCCCTAAACCTAAATCTAACCCTAACCCTAACCCGAACCCTTACCCTTACCCTAAGCCTAACCCTAACCCTACACTTACCCGAAAACTAACCTAAACCTAACCCTAAACCTTACCCTTATCCTAACCCTAACGCTAACCTTAATCCCCAACCCTAAAGCAAACCTTAACCCTAACCCTAACCCTAACCCTTACCCTAACCCTAACCCTAAGACTAACACTAACATTTACCCTTACCCTAAACGTATCCCTAACCCTAACACTAACCCTTATCATAACCCTAAACCTAACCCTAACTCTAACCCTAACCCTTAACTTAACCCTAACCCTAACCCTAACACTAACCATAGCCTAACCTTAACGCTAACACTTACCCTTACCCTAACCCTAACCTAACCCTTATTCTAACCCTAACCCTAACCCTAACCCTAACACATACCCTTACCCTAACCCTAACTCTAACCCTAACCGTAACCCTAAACCTAACAAAACCAAGCCTAACCCTAACCGTAACCCTTACCCTAAACCTAACCTTAACCCCAACACTAAACCTAACCCTAACCCTAACCCTTATGCTAACCCTAATCGTAATCCTGACCCTAAAACTTACCCTTACCCTTACCCTAACCCTAACCCTAACCCTGAACCTAACCCTAACACTAACCTTAACCCTAACCCTTACCCTTACCCTAACCCTAAACCTAACCCTAAACCTAAAGCTAACCCTAAACTTAACCCTAACTCTTATCCTTACCATAACCCTAACTCTAAACCTAACCCTAACCCTTACCCTCACCCTAACCCTAAACTTAAACCTAACCCTAACCCTAACCCTAACCTTAAACCTAAACCTTACCCTTACCTTAACCCTAATCCTAACCCTAACCCTAAACCTAACCCTTACCCTAACCCTTACCATAACCCTAAACCTACCCCTAACCTTAACCCTAACCTTAACCCTAACCCTTACCCTACCCTAACCCTAACCCTAAATCTAAAGCTAACCCTAAACCTAACCCCTAACCCTAACACTAAACCTTAGGTAACACTAATCCTAACCCTAACCCTAACCCTAATCCTTAACCTAACCCTAACCCTAACTCTAACCCTTACCCTTTCCCTACCCAGAACCCTAACCCTAAACCTAACCCTTACCCTTACCCTCACCCTAATCCTAAACCTAACTCTAATCCTAACCCTAACCCTAACCTTAACTCTAACCCTAACCCTAACCCTTAACCTTCCCCTAGCCCTAAACCTAAATCTAACCCTAACCCTAACCCGAACCCTTACCCTTACCCTAACCCTAACCCTAACCCTAACCCTACACTTACCCGAAAACTAACCTAACCCTAACCCTAAACCTTACCCTTATCCTAACCCTAACGCTAACCTTAATCCCCAACCCTAAAGCAAACCCTAACCCTAACCCTAACCCTAACCCTTACCCTAACCCTAACCCTAAGACTAACACTAACATTTACCCTTACCCTAACCGTATCCCTAAACCTAACACTAACCCTTATCATAACCCTAAACCTAACCCTAACTCTAACCCTAACCCTTAACTTAACCCTAACCCTAACCCTAACACTAACCATAGCCTAACCTTAACGCTAACACTTACCCTTACCCTAACCCTAACCTAACCCTTATTCTAACCCTAACCCTAACCCTAACCCTAACACATACCCTTACCCTAACCCTAACTCTAACCCTAACCGTAACCCTAAACCTAACAAAACCAAGCCTAACCCTAACCGTAACCCTTACCCTAAACCTAACCTTAACCCCAACACTAAACCTAACCCTAACCCTAACCCTTATGCTAACCCTAATCGTAATCCTGACCCTAAAACTTACCCTTACCCTTACCCTAACCCTAACCCTAACCCTGAACCTAACCCTAACACTAACCTTAACCCTAACCCTTACCCTTACCCTAACCCTAAACCTAACCCTAAACCTAAAGCTAACCCTAAACTTAACCCTAACTCTTATCCTTACCATAACCCTAACCCTAAACCTAACCCTAACCCTTACCCTCACCCTAACCCTAAAATTAAACCTAACCCTAACCCTAACCTTAAACCTAAACCTTACCCTTACCTTAACCCTAATCCTAACCCTAACCCTAAACCTAACCCTTACCCTTACCCTTACCATAACCCTAAACCTACCCCTAACCTTAACCCTAACCTTAACCCTAACCCTTACCCTACCCTAACCCTAACCCTAAATCTAAAGCTAACCCTAAACCTAACCCCTAACCCTAACACTAAACCTTAGGTAACACTAATCCTAACCCTAACCCTAACCCTAATCCTTAACCTAACCCTAACCCTAACTCTAACCCTTACCCTTTCCCTACCCAGAACCCTAACCCTAAACCTAACCCTTACCCTTACCCTCACCCTAATCCTAAACCTAACTCTAATCCTAACCCTAACCCTAACCTTAACTCTAACCCTAACCCTAACCCTTAACCTTCCCCTAGCCCTAAACCTAAATCTAACCCTAACCCTAACCCGAACCCTTACCCTTACCCTAACCCTAACCCTAACCCTAACCCTACACTTACCCGAAAACTAACCTAACCCTAACCCTAAACCTTACCCTTATCCTAACCCTAACGCTAACCTTAATCCCCAACCCTAAAGCAAACCCTAACCCTAACCCTAACCCTAACCCTTACCCTAACCCTAACCCTAAGACTAACACTAACATTTACCCTTACCCTAACCGTATCCCTAACCCTAACACTAACCCTTATCATAACCCTACCCCAACCCTAACTCTAACCCTAACCCTTAACTTAACCCTAACACTAACCCTAACCCCTAAGCCTAACCCTTACCCTAACCCTAACCCGAACCCCTAACCCTAACCCTAACCGCTAACCCTAACCCTGACCCTAACCCTAATCCTTACCCGTACCCTAACCCTAACCCTAACATTTACACTTACCCTAACCCCTACCCTAACCCTAACCCTAACCCTAATCCTTACTCTAACCCTAACCCTAACCCTAACACTAACCCTTAACCGTACCCTAACCCTAAACCTAACCATATCCCTTACACTAAACCTCGCCCTAAACCTAACCCTTACCCTTACCTTAACCCTAACCAGAACCCTAACCCTTACCCTTACCATAATGCTAACCCTAACACTAACCCTAACCCTAACACATACCCTTAACTTAAAACTAATCCTAACCCTAACCGTAACCCTAAACCTAACCCTAACCTTTACCCTAACCCTAACACTTACCCTAACCCAAACCTTAACGCCAACACTAAACCTAACCCTAACGCTAATCCTAACCCGTACCCTTACCCTAACCCTAACACTAACTTTAACCCTAACCCTTACCCTTACCCTAACCCTAAACCTAACGCTATCCCTAACCCTAACCCTAACCCTAAACCTAACCCAAACCCTAACCCTAACACTTACCCCTAACCCAAAACCTAACCTTAAACATAACCTTAACCCTAACCCTAAACCTAACCCGAACCTTTACCCTTACACTAACACTAACCCTAAACCTAACCCTAACCCTTACCCTAACCCTAACACTTACGCTAACACTAACCCTGATCCTAACCCTTACCTTTACCCTAACCCTAACCGTAAACCTAACACGAAACCTAACCCTAACCCTAACCCTAACCCTTACCCTTACCCTAACCCTAACCCTAACCCTAACCCTTACCCTAACCCTAACCCTACCACTAACCCTAACACTTACCCTAACCGTAACCCTAACCCTAACCCTAACGCTACCCTAAACCTAAACCTAACCCTAACCCTAACCCTTATCCTGACCCTAACCCTAACCCTAACCCTAACCCTAACCCTACACTTACCCGAAAACTAACCTATCCCTAACCCTAACCCTTACACTTATCCTAACCCTAACGCTAACCTTAATCCCCAAGCCTAAACCAAACCCTAGCCCTAACCCTAACCCTAACCCTTACCCTAACCCTAACCCTAAGACTAACACTAACACTTACCCTTACCCTAACCATAACCCTAACACTAACACTAACCCTTATCATAACCCTAAACCTAACCCTAACTCTAACCCTAACCCTTAACTTAACCCTAACACTAACCCTAACCCTAACCCCTAACCCTAACCCTAACCCTAAACCTAACCCGAACCCTAACCCTAACAGTTAAACTAACCCAAAACCTAATCTTAAACATAACCTTAACCCTAACCCTAAACCTTACCCTTACCCTAACCCTAACCCTAACCCTAAACCTAACCCTAACCCTAACCTTAACCCTAACCCTTACCCTTACCCTAACCCTAAACCTAACCCTAAACCTAACCCTAACCTTAACCCTAACTCTTATCCTTACCCTAACCCTAACCCTAAATCTAGTCCTAACCCTTACCTTCACCCGAACCCTAAACTTAAACCTAACCCTAACCCTAACCCTAACCCTTACCCTAACCCTAACCTTAACCCTAACCCTAACCCAACCGTAACTCTTACCCTTACCCTAACCCTAACCCTAAACCTAACCCAAACCCTAATCCTATACCTAACCCTAACTCTTCTCCTTTACCTAACCCGAACATTAAACCTAACCCTAACCCTAATCCCTAACCCTAACCCTAACCCTAACCCTTAACCTAACCCTAACCCTAACCCTTACCCTAACCCTAACTCTAACCCTAACCGTAAACCTAAACCTAACAAACCAAGCCTTACCCTAACCGTAACCCTTACCCTAACTCTTACCTTAACCCTAACACTAAACCTAACCCTAACCCTAACCCTTACACTAACCCTAACCCTAATCCTGACCCTAAACCTTATCCTTACCCTATCCCTAATCCTAAACATAACCCTAAACCTAACCTTAACCCTAACCCTTACCCTTACCCTAACCCTCAACCTAACCATAAACCTAACCCTAACCTTAACCCTAACTCTTATCCTTACCCTAACCCTAACCCTAAACCTAATCCTAAACCTTACCCTCACCCTAAACCTATACTTAAACCTAACCCTAACCCTAACCCTAACCTTAACCCTAAACCTTATCCTTACCTAACCCTAACCCTAACCCTAACCCTAAACCTAACCCTAACCCTAAACTTAACCCTTACCCTTACCATTACCCTAACCCTAACCCAAACCTAACACTTACCCTAACCCTAAACCTACCCCTAACCTTAACCCTAACCTTAACCCTAACCCTTACCCTACCGTAACCCTAACCCTAAATCTAAAACTAACCCTAACCCTAACCCTAACCCTAACGCTACCCTAAACCTAAACCTAACCCTAACCCTAACCCTTATCCTGACCCTAACCCTAACCCTAACCCTAACCCTAACCCTACACTTACCCGAAAACTAACCTATCCCTAACCCTAACCCTTACACTTATCCTAACCCTAACGCTAACCTTAATCCCCAAGCCTAAACCAAACCCTAGCCCTAACCCTAACCCTAACCCTTACCCTAACCCTAACCCTAAGACTAACACTAACACTTACCCTTACCCTAACCATAACCCTAACACTAACACTAACCCTTATCATAACCCTAAACCTAACCCTAACTCTAACCCTAACCCTTAACTTAACCCTAACACTAACCCTAACCCTAACCCCTAACCCTAACCCTAACCCTAAACCTAACCCGAACCCTAACCCTAACAGTTAAACTAACCCAAAACCTAATCTTAAACATAACCTTAACCCTAACCCTAAACCTTACCCTTACCCTAAACCTAACCCTAACCCTAAACCTAACCCTAACCCTAACCTTAACCCTAACCCTTACCCTTACCCTAACCCTAAACCTAACCCTAAACCTAACCCTAACCTTAACCCTAACTCTTATCCTTACCCTAACCCTAACCCTAAATCTAGTCCTAACCCTTACCTTCACCCGAACCCTAAACTTAAACCTAACCCTAACCCTAACCCTAACCCTTACCCTAACCCTAACCTTAACCCTAACCCTAACCCAACCGTAACTCTTACCCTTACCCTAACCCTAACCCTAAACCTAACCCAAACCCTAATCCTATACCTAACCCTAACTCTTCTCCTTTACCTAACCCGAACATTAAACCTAACCCTAACCCTAATCCCTAACCCTAACCCTAACCCTAACCCTTACCCTAACCCTAACCCTAACCCTTACCCTAACCCTAACTCTAACCCTAACCGTAAACCTAAACCTAACAAACCAAGCCTTACCCTAACCGTAACCCTTACCCTAACCCTTACCTTAACCCTAACACTAAACCTAACCCTAACCCTAACCCTTACACTAACCCTAACCCTAATCCTGACCCTAAACCTTATCCTTACCCTATCCCTAATCCTAAACATAACCCTAAACCTAACCTTAACCCTAACCCTTACCCTTACCCTAACCCTCAACCTAACCATAAACCTAACCCTAACCTTAACCCTAACTCTTATCCTTAACCTAACCCTAACCCTAAACCTAATCCTAAACCTTACCCTCACCCTAACCCTATACTTAATCCTAACCCTAACCCTAACCCTAACCTTAACCCTAACCCTTACCCTTACCCTAACCCTCAACCTAACCATAAACCTAACCCTAACCTTAACCCTAACTCTTATCCTTACCCTAACCCTAACCCTGAACCTAATCCTAAACCTTACCCTCACCCTAAACCTATACTTAAACCTAACCCTAACCCTAACCCTAACCTTAACCCTAAACCTTATCCTTACCTAACCCTAACCCTAACCCTAACCCTAAACCTAACCCTAACCCTAAACTTAACCCTTACCCTTACCATTACCCTAACCCTAACCCAAACCTAACACTTACCCTAACCCTAAACCTACCCCTAACCTTAACCCTAACCTTAACCCTAACCCTTACCCTACCGTAACCCTAACCCTAAATCTAAAACTAACCCTAACCCTAACCCTAACCCTAACGCTACCCTAAACCTAAACCTAACCCTAACCCTAACCCTTATCCTGACCCTAACCCTTACCCTTACCCTATCCCTAACCCTAAACCTAACTCTAACCCTAAACATAACCTAACCCCAAACCCTAACCCTAAGCCTAACCCTAACCCTAACCCTTACCCTTATCCTAACACTAACCCTAAATCAAGCCCTAACACTGACACTTACCCTTACCCTAACCCTAAACCTAACCCGACCCTTAACCATTACCCTAACCCTAACCCTAACCCTAACCCTAACATTTACCCTAA
>JANJXV010000738.1:107500-112500 GCA_024803745.1 Megascapheus bottae | reverse complement strand
ACCTTACCCTTACCTAACCCTAACCGTAAACTTAACCCTAACCCTAACCCTAACCCTAACCCTTACCATAACCCTAACCCTAATCCTAACCCGAACCCTAACACTAACCCTAACCCTAACCCTTACACTAACCCTAAACTAAACCCTAAACCTTACCCTAACTCTAACCCTAACCCTAACCCTAACCCTTACCATAACCCTAACCCTAATCCTAACCCGAACCCTAACACTAACCCGAACCCTAACCCTTACACTAACCCTAAACTAAACCCTAAACCTTACCCTAACTCTAACCCTAACCCTAACTCTAACCCTAACCCCTAACCTTAACCCTTAACCTAACCCTAACCCTAAACTTAACCCTAAACCTAACCCTTAACCTAACCCTAAACCTAACTCTAACCCTAACACTAACCCTAACCCTAACCCTAACATTTACCCTTACCCTAACCATAACCCTAAACCTAACCCTAACCCTAACCCTAAACTTAACCCTAACCCTAACACTAACCCTTTCCCTTACCCTAACACTAACACTAAACCTACCCCTAAGACTAACCCTAATCCTAACCCTAACCCTAACCCTTAACCTAACCCTAAACCTAACCCTAAACCTAACCCTAAACCTAACCCTAACCCCTAAACCTAACCGTAACCCTAACCCTAACACTAACCCTTACCTTATCCTAACCCTAACCCTAACCCTAACACTTACTCTTACCCTTAACCCTACCCTAACCCTAACCCTAACCCTTACCCTAACACTAACTCTAACCCTTTCCCTTACATAACCCTTAACCTAACCCTCACCCTAACCCTAACCCTAACCCTTACCCTAAACCTAACCCTAACACTTACCCTTACCCTAACCCTAAACCTAAACCTAACCCTAAACCTAACCCTAACCCTTACCCTTAACATAACCCTAACCTTTATCCTAACGCTAAACCTTACCCTAACCCTAAACCTAACCCTAACTCTTACCCTAAACCTAACCCTAAACCTAACCCTAACCCTTACCTTAATCCTAACCCACACCCTAACACTTACCCGTACCCAATCGCTAACCCTAACCCTAACCCTAACCCTAACTCTAACCCAACCCTAACTCTTAACCTTACCCTAACCCTAACCCTAAACCTAACCTGAACCCTCACCCTATCCATAACCCTAACATTTATTTTTACCCTAATCCTAATCCTAAACCTAACCCTAACCCTTACCCTAACGCTAACCGTAACCCTAACCCTAACCCTAACCCTTACCCTAACCCTAAACCTAACCCTAATCCTTACCCTAAACCTAACCCTAAAGCTAACCTAACCCTAACCCTAAACTTAACCCTAACCAATACCCTTACCCTAACCCTAAAACTAACTCTAACCCTAACCCTAACCCTAAACCTAAAACTTAACCTAACCCTAACTCAAACCCTTACCGTAACCCTAACCCTAACCTTAACCCTAACCTTAACCCTAAGCCTATCCCTGAGCGGAACCTTTACCCTTAACCTAACCCTAACCGTAAACCTAACCCTAACCCTAAACCTAACCGTAACCCTTACCCTAATCCTAACTCTAACCCTAACACTAAACCTAACCCTAACCCTAACCCTAACCCTTACCCTTACCCTAACCCTAACCCTAACCCTTAACCTAACCCTAACCCTAACACTTACCCTAACCCTAACCCTAACCATGATGCTACCCTAATCCTAATCCTAACCATAACCCTATCCCTTATCCAAACCCTAACCCTAACCCAAACCCTAACACATACCCTTACCCTAACCCTAACCCTAACCGTAACCCTAAACCTAACCCTAAACCTAACCCTAACCCTAACCCTAAACCTAACCCTAACCGTAACCCTAAACCTAACCCTAACCCTAACCCAAACCTAACCAGAACCCTAATCCTATCTCTAACCCTAAACCTAATCCTTACCCTAACCCTAACCCTAAACCTAAACCTTACCCTAACCCTAACCCTAACCATAACCCTAAACCTAACACTTACCCTAAACCAAACCCTAACCGTAACCCTTACACTAACCCTAAACCTACCCCTATCCCTTACCATAACCCTAACCCTAACCATAACTCTAACCCTAACTCCAAACCTTAACTCTAAACCTAACCCTAACCCTAAACTTAACCCTAACCCTAACCATAATCATAACCATAACCTTAACCCTAACCACATCCATAAACTTTACCCTTACCCTAACCCTAACCCTAACCCTAACACTAACACTAACTCTTGCCCTTACCCTAACACTAACCCTAAACCTAACCCTATCCCTTACCCTAACCCTAACCATAACCCTAACTCTAACCCTAACCCCTAACCTTAACCCTTAACCTAACCCTAACCCTAAACTTAGCCCTAACCCTAACCCTTACCCTAACCCTAACCCTAACACTTACCCTAACCCTAAACTTAAACCTAACCCTAACCCTTACCCTAACCCTTACCCTAACCCTAACCCTAATCCTAACCCTAACCCATACACTTACCCTAAACCTAACCCTAAACCTAACCCTAACCCTAAGCTTAACCCTAAACCTTACACTTACCCTAAACCTAACCCTAACCCTAACCCTAAACCTAAACCTAACCCTAACGCTAACCCTTAAACTTACCCTAACCCTAACCATATACCTAACCCTAATCCGTACACTTACCCTCACCCTGACACTAACATTAACCCTAACACTAAACCTAACCCTAATCTTAACCCTAACCCTTATCCTTACCCTAACCATAACCCTAAACCTAAACCTAACCCTAAACCGAAACCTAACCCTTACCCAAACCCTAACCCTAAACCTAACTCTAACACTAACCCTTACCCTAACCATAACCTTAACCCTAACCTTAACACTAACCCTTACTCTTACCCTTACCCTAACCCTAACCCTAACTCTAACCCTAACCATTACCCTAACCCTAACCTTAACCCTAACCTTAACCCTTACACTTACCCTAACCCTAACCCTAACCTTAACCCTAACCCTAACCCAACCCGAAATCTTACCCTTACCCTAACAATAACCCTAAACCTAACTAGAACCCTAATCCTATCCCTAACCTTAACCGTAAAACTAAATCTAACAAAACCAAGCCTATCCCTAACCGTAACCCTTACCCTAACCCTAACCTTAACCCCAACACTAAACTTAACCCTAACCTTAACCCTTACGCTAACACTAACCCTAATCCTGACCCTAAACCTTACACTTACCCTAAATCTAACCCTAACCCTGAACCTAACCCTAACCCTATCCTTAACCCTAACTCTTATCCTTACCCTAACCATAACCCTAAACCTAATCCTAACCCTTACCCTCACACTAACCCTAAATTTAAACCTAACCCTAACCCTAACGCTAACCTTAACCCTAAACCTTATCCTTACCCTAACCCTAACTCTAACCCTAACCCTAAACCTAACCCTTACCCTTACCCTTCCCCTAACCCTAAACCTACCCCTAACCTTAAACCTAACCTTAACCCTAACCCTTACCCGACCCTAACCATAACCCTAAATCTAAACCTAACCCTAACCCTAACGCCTAACCCTAACACTAAACCTTAGGTAACCCTGATCCTAACCCTAACCCTAAACCTAATCCTTATTCTAACCCTAACCCTAACCCTAACCCTTATACTTTCACTACCCAGAACCCTAAACCTAAACCTAACCCTTACCCTTACCCTCACCCTAACCCTAAAGATAACTCTAACCCTAACCCTAACTCTAACCTTAACCCTAACCCTAACCCTAACCCTAACCCTTAACCTTCCCCTAGCCCAAAACCTAAACCTAACCCTAACCCTAACCCTAACCCTAACACTTACCCTAAACCTAACCTAAACCTAACCCTAACCCTTACCCTTACCCTAACCCTAATGCTAACCTTAATCTCCAACCCTGAACCAAATCCTATCCCTAAACCTAACCCTAACCCTTACCCTAAACCTAACCCTAACCCTAACACTAACACTTACCCTTACCCAAACCCTAACCCTAACACTAACACTAACCCTTATCATAACCCTAACCCTAACCCTAACTCTAACCCTAACCCTTAACTTAACCCTAACATTAACCCTCATCCCTAAGCCTAACCCTTACCCTAACCCTAACCCTAACCCCTAACCCTAACACTAACCACTTACCCTAACCCTAACCCTAACCCTAGCCCTTACACATACACTAACCCTAACCCTAACACTTACCCTTACCCTAACCCCTACCCTAAACCTAACCCAAACCCTAATCCTTAATCTAACCCTAACCCTAACCCTAACCCTTACCCTTACCCTAACCCTAATCCTAACCCTAACCCTAAACCTAACACTTACACTTACCCTACACCTCACCCTAACCCATGCAGTAAACTTAGCCCTAACCCTAACCCTTACCCTTACCGTAACCCTAAACCTAACCCTAACCCTTACCCTTACCCTAATGCTAACCCTAACCCTAAACCTAACCCTAACACATAACCTTAACTTAAAACTAACCCTAACCCTAACTGTAACCCTAAAAATAACCCTAACCTTAACCCTAACCCGAACACTTACCCTAACACAAACCTTAACGCCAACACTAAACCGAACCCTAAACCTAATCCTAACCCTTACCCTTACCCTAACCCTAACCCCAACTTTAACCCTAACCCTTAACCTTACCCTAACCCTAATTCTAACTCTAACCCTAACCCTAACCCTAACCCTAAACCTAACCCGAACCATAACCTTAAGCATAACCCTAAACCTAACCCGAAACTTTACCCTTACCCTAACACTAAACCTAAACCTAACCCTAACCCTTACCCTAACCCTAACACTAAACCTAACCCTAACCCTAACCCTAACCCTAACCCTTACCCTTACCCTAACCCTAAACCTAACCCTTACCCTAACCCTTACCCTAACCCTAACCCTAAGCCTAATCCTAACCCTAACCTTTACCCTTACCCTTACCCTAAC